>ONZH01005805.1:0-65076 GCA_900303285.1 Rhinella marina | reverse complement strand
CACATTCGTATATTCCGAGGAGCTTTTTTCATCACCGTTCCTTGGCAGCAAAGCACCGTAAAAGGTGGGCCGAACGCCTGGGTCCAGGATCTGTGTCTGCAGGTCACACCACTGCCTCCTCTTTTCCTCTGTTACCTGCTGTCCAAGACGCAGGCCCAGATGCCTCCCGCCCTGCACCTGGACTGTCGCAAGAACCATCAGCCAGCACGTCCACTACAGTGTCCCAGCGCAGCATTCAAAGGCATTTGAACGCAAGTGCAAATACCCTGCCACCCACCCACAAGCCATAGCTCTAAACGCGCAACTTTCTAAATTGCTGGCCCTGAAAATCTTGCCGTTTAGGCTGGTAGACACCAAGGCTTTTCGCAGCCTGATGGCGACGGCTGTCCCTCGTTACGCAGTCCCCAGCCGCCACTATTTTTCCCGGTGTGCCGTCCCCGCCTTACACCAGCATGTGTCCAGAAACATAACCCGTGCCCTGACCAACGCAGTTACTGGCAAGGTCCACTTAACAAGTGATAAATGGACAAGCACTTGTGGCCAGGGATGCTACATTTCCCTGACGGCACACTGGGTGATTGTTGTGGAGGCTGGGAGTGAGTCGTACCCTGGGATGGCACATGTGCTACCCACGCCGAGGATTGCAGGCCCTACTTCCATCCGGATTTCCGCACCTACAGTTTGGGCTTCAACCCCTCCTTCTCTTCCTCCACCTCCTCCTCCACTTCCCATGCAGAATTGCCATCTTGCAGCACCAGTCAGACTTCTGTCAGTAGCTGGAAGCAGTGTAACACAGCAGTCGGGACGCGGCAACAGGCCGTGCTGAAGCTTATTTGCCTTGGTGACAAACAGCACACCGCCACAGAGCTATGGCAGGGCATAAGGGAGCAGGCTGAGCTGTGGCTTTCGCCAGTCAACCTACAGCCAGGCATAGTTATATCTGATAATAGCCGCAACTTGGTGGCGGCTTTGGAGCTGGCCAACCTCACACACATACCATGCCTGGCCCATGTCTTCAACTGGGCCAGGCATGGTATGCAATTATCAGCGGAACCATCCCACTTCTGTGTCTACTAAAAAGCTCACTGCTCACAATAAAGGTCTTCTCATCACGAATTGGAGGAGGAGGACGAGCAGGAGGAGCAGGACACAGTTGCCACCGCTACACAGGATAGACATACCACGTTTACACCATTGAATGAGCCCTCCTTTTAGAGATGAGCGAACATGCTCATCCGAGCTTGGTGCTCGTTCGAGCATTAGGGTACTCGTAGGTGCTCGGTACTCGGGCGAGCATCTCACGATACTCGAGGAAATGACATCTTCCTCTTCCTGCATGTTTGGTGGCTTTTTCTCAGCCAATAAACATGCAGGAGAAGCTTTGGGACCTCGTAGCATCACGTGGGAACCCCTGCATGTCGATAGTAGTGATTGGCTGGCCAGATCAGATGACATGGGAATATAAGAATCAGGTCCCGCGATGCTCGCGTCAGACGCAGGCTGGATGAGTTTAGGGAGAGAGCTGCTGTCTGTCAGGGAGAGTGTTAGGGCGGGAAAATAGTTTCTGGTTAGGCAGGAATCATCCACAAAGAACCCAACAGCCCTTCTAAGGGCTACAACCACCTTTTTTTTTTTTGTTCTCCTCCTGGCTGCTGGCTGGGACTTGTAGTGCAGCTACCGCCATCTTGGCTGCACTTTGCAGAGCGAATGGTGGCAGAAAGGGGACAGTAAAGAAATTGCCCCCAAAGAAATTGCCCAAAGTCCTCTCAGTACTCATTTTTGCTGCTGCTGTACCTTGGCTTGCTGGGATCTGTAGTGCAGCTACACCTATCCTGGCTGTGCAGTGTCCTGTGCAACGGGTGCCCTAAAACATAGAGCACCTGGTACACACAGACTCCATAGACTACACCAAAAGACCTGTCAGTACTCATTTTTGCTGCAGCATCTTGGCTTGCTGGGACCTGTAGTGCAGCTACACCTATCCTGGCCGCATACTGTAACTTGCGGTCCATTTTTTTTTTTCAAAAACACCTTAGTGGTATATTCTAAGCTTGCCTAATATGATGAATGCATTTTAGTGGTACATTTTAGACTAGCCTAATACTGGTGTGTGCTCTTCCGTTCTATTCACAACAGTCTAGTGAATACGGTTTTGCTATCACTTACATTCACTCCAGTGTAGGGAATCAGTGTGTCCTCTCAGTTACATTCACTCCAGTCCAGTGAACAAGTCTGTGTTCTGCGGTACACCAACCGCAGTCTAGTGAATACGGTTTTGCTATCACTTACATTCACTCCAGTGTAGGGAATCAGTGTGTCCTCTCAGTTACATTCACTCCAGTCCAGTGAACAAGTCTGTGCTCTGCGGTACACCAACCGTAGTCTAGTGAATATGGTTTTGCTATCACTTACATTTACTCCAGTGTAGGGAATCAGTGTGTCCTCTCAGTTACATTCACTCCAGTCCAGTGAACAAGTCTGTGTTCTGCGGTACACCAACCGTAGTCTAGTGAATATGGTTTTGCTATCACTTACATTCACTCCAGTCTAGGGAATCAGTGTGTCCTCTCAGTTACATTCACTCCAGTCCAGTGAACAAGTCTGTGTTCTGCGGTACACCAACCGTAGTCTAGGGAATAGACAAAATGGTGAACCCCAGGGGTAAGGGTGGAGGACGTGGGCGTCCAAGTGATGTAGTGGGCAGAGGCCGTGGTTCTGGGCAGGGTGACACAGTACCTGCTGATGAGGGAGCAGTGGAACGCCGCAGAGGTTCGCTCCCTAGCTTCATCTCGCAACATACAGGGTCACGTGGTAAAGCACTATTGAAACCACAACAGTGTGAACAGGTGATGACGTGGATAGCGGATAATGTGGCCAGTAATTTATCCACGACCCAGTCTTCCACGCAGTCCACCCACGCTAGCCAAGGGAGTAGACCTCTGGCTCCTCCAGCTCAACTTCCTTCCCCCCAGCCTGCCCCCCCATGGAAAATATGGATTCAGATTCGGCATACTCACAGGAACTCTTTTCAGGACCCTACCCAGAGACACAAACCACTGCTCAACAGCAACCTGAGCAGTTGCTCTGTCCCGATGCCTAAAATTTCGAACTTTCACAGTCTGTGGGTGATGAGAGTGTGGACTTAGTGCAAGTAGTGTGTCAACAGGTGTCGGATGATGATGATAATGAGACACGGTTGTCAGACAGTGACATTGTTGTCAGGGCAGTAAGTCCGAGGGGGGAGCAGAGTGAGGAATCGGAGGAAGAGCTGGTGGATGATGAGGTGACTGACCCCAGCTGGGTTGGTAAGCCTAGTCAAGACAGTGCTTCTGAGGGGGAGGCAAGTGCAGCACCAGAACAGGTTGGAAGAGGCAGTGGGGTGGCCAGAGGGAGAAGCAGGGCAAGAGCAAGTAGATCAGCAACTGTTTCACGGAGTGAAGCTCCCGTGCCGAGGCCTAGGTGTTCGCAAGTCTGGAGGTTCTTTAATGAAAGTGAGGATGACCGACGGACTGTGGTGTGCAACCTGTGCCACACCAGGATCATCAGGGGAGCCACCACTACCAGCCTAACCACTACCAGCATGCTCAGACATATGAGTGCTAAACACCCGACTCAGTGGAACCAAGGCCGTTCACCTCCTGCGGGTCACACCACTGCCCCTTCCCCTGTGTCACATGCTGGCTCTGCGAGTCAACCCCCCACCCAGGAACCAGGCACGAGCACCTCCGGCCCTACAGCCACCCCTTCACCTACACAATCCTCCACACCCTCCACCAATGTGTCCCAGCGCAGTGTTCGGCTGTCTTTACATCAGACATTTGAGCGCAAGCGCAAATACAATTCAACCCGCCCACATGCACAAGCCCTACACGTCCACATCTCCAAACTGCTGAGCCTGGAGATGCTGCCCTATAGACTGGTAGAGATTGAGGCTTTCTGCAACCTGATGGCAGTGGCTGTCCCTTGGTACTTGGTCCCCAGGCGCCACTATTTTTCCCGATGTGTCGTCCCAGCCCTACACCAGCACGTGTCAGAGAACATCATCCGTGCCCTGACCAACGAGGTTACTGAGAAGGTCCACCTAACCACGGACACGTGGACAAGTGCTGGCAGGCAGGGACACTATATGAGCACGGCGCCTTCAGTCGGTAGCTCTAGGCGCAGCAGCACTGTCATGGGTAAGCACCAACAGGCGGTGCTGAAACTGCTGAGCTTAGGTGACAAGAGGCACACCACCCAAGAGCTGTTACAGGGCATCACGGCGCAGACCGATCTTTGGCTGGCGCCGCTGAACCTCAAACCAGGCATGGTTGTGTGTGATAATGGGCGTAACCTGGTGGCGGCTCTGCAACTCGGCAGACTCACACATGTGCCATCTTGTGGTTCAGCGGTTCCCCAAGACCTACCCCAATTTGTCTGATTTGCTCACCAAGGTGTGACACATCTGTGTGCATTTCCGCAAGTCAACCACAGATGCTGCCACTCTCAGGGCAGTGCAACGGCGCTTACAACTGCCAGCTCACCGACTGTTGTGCGACGTGCCCACGCAATGGAATTCCACATTACACATGTTAGCCAGGGTTTACCAGCACCGCAGAGCCATTGTAGACTGCCATATGACAGCTTCCACGAGAACTGGTAGTCAGGTTAGTCAGCTTCCTCAAGTCTACAATGAGGAGTTGACATGGATGTCTGATATCTGTCAGATCTTAAGCCACTTTGAGGAGTCAACACAGATGGTCAGCGGCGATGCCGCCATTATCAGCGTCACCATCCCGCTGCTTTGTCTGCTGAAAAACTCACTGTTCTGCATGAAGTCAGAGGCTTTGCGCTTGTCACAGGAGATGGGGGAAGAAGATACGTTGCTTGATAGCCAGACCATCCTCAGGTCTGTTTCTCAGCGCGTATTGGAGGAGGGGGAGGAGGAGGAGGATGAGGAGGAAGAGCAGGAGACTGTTGGCGAGACTGAAGAGGGTACCAATGCTCATTCCTTCTTATCTGTTGAACGTGTATGGGCTGAAGAGGAGGAGTTGGAGGGGGAGGAAATGGAGAGTCAGCCTATTGAGGAGAGGGAATTCTTACGCATTGGGACTCTGGCGCACATGGCTGACTTCATGTTAGGCTGCCTTTCCCGTGACCCTTGTGTTAGAATCATTTTTGAAACTATCCTTCCCATCTGACACCGCTAGCGGCAGAGGACGTAGTTCTGTGGGCCAACTAGCGGGGGACAGGAGGGGAGCAGGCAGCTTGTCAAGCACTGGCAGGGGAACACTCTCCAAGGCCTTTGCCAGTTTTATGGCACCCCAGCAAGACTATGTCACCCATCCCCAGTCTAGGCAGAGTAGGGGGAGCTGTTCAGAAAGATGGTGAGGGAGTACCTAGCTGACCATACCAACGCCCTGCATGATCACTCTGCTCTATACAACTACTGGGTTGCAAAGCTGGACACGTGGCCCGAACTGGCGCTGTACGCCTCGGAGGTGCTGGCCTGCCCTGCCGCTAGCGTGTTGTCAGAGCTGGTCTTCAGTGCAGCTGGTGGCATCATCACTGATAAGCGTACACGCCTGTCAACTGACAGCGCTGACAGGCTGACGCTTATTAAAATGAATAAAGCCTGGATTTCACCGGAATTCAAATCTCCACCGGGGGAAAGCAGCTCAACATGAAGATTCTTCATGTATCCTCTCCTCCTCCTCCTTCTCTTCTTACACAAACGCTGAGCCAACAGGCAATTTTTCAGAGGGCCAACTGGCTCTCTTTTCAAACAATGTTTAGGGAGGGCCACCTATAGGTGCTCTCTCCAATCAATTTTTTAGGAGCGTCAACTACAGACACTCAAAAACAATTTTTTAGGAGGGTCAACTACAGACACTCCAAAACAATTTTTTAGGAGGGTCAAATACAGACACTCAAAAACTATTTTTTTAGAGAGTCAACTTCAGACACTCCAAAACAATTTTTTGGGAGGCTCACCTACAGCCATTTTAATGCAATCTCAGTCTGACCAAGGCATTGGTGGTGTCACTGCCATGCTGTGTCAGGCTAAATTTTTGGGTGCTTCACCTGCTACCTCAGTCTAACTTGGTCACTCTGTTGTCACCGCCATGCTGTGTCAGGGTAAATTTTTATGTGGTTCACCTGCTACCTCAGTCTAACTTGGTCACTCTTGGTTCACCACCATGCTGTGTCAGACTAAATTTTTATGTGGTTCACCTGCTACCTCAGTCTAACTTGGTCACTCTGTTGTCACCGCCATGCTGTGTCAGGGTAAATTTTTATGTGGTTCACCTGCTACCTCAGTCTAACTTGGTCACTCTGGGTTCACCGCCATGCTGTGTCATGGTAAATTTTTATGTGGTTCACCTGCTACCTCAGTCTAACTTGGTCACTCTGTTGTCACCGCCATGCTGTGTAAGGGTAAATTTTTATGTGGTTCACCTGCTACCTTAGTCTAACTTGGTCACTCTGGGTTCACCGCCATGCTGTGTCATGGTAAATTTTTATGTCGTTCACCTGCTAACTCAGTCTAACTTGGTCACTCTGTTGTCACCGCCACGCTGTGTCAGGGTAAATTTTTATGTGGTTCACCTGCTACCTTAGTCTAACTTGGTCACTCTCTTGTCACCGCCATGCTGTGTCAGGCTAAATTTTTATGTGGTTCACCTGCTACCTCAGTCTAACTTGGTCACTCTGGGTTCACCGCCATGCTGTGTCAGGGTAAATTTTTATGTGGTTCACCTGCTACCTCAGTCTAACTTGGTCACTCTGTTGTCACCGCCATGCTGTGTCAGGTTAAATTTTTGGGTGGCTCACCTGCTACCTCATATTACTTGGTCACTTGTTGGTGTCACCGCCATGCTGTGTCAGGCTAAATTTTTGGGTGGCTCACCTGCTACCTCATCTAACTTGTCCAAAATGCATCCAGACATTCTCCCCATGCTGTTCCCTAACCATTTCTGTGGTGTTTCAACCATTTTCTCGCGTTTCCCTATGAACCAGACAACCTCCCCTCTGCACAGCAGGGGGTGCCTGGTCTTCTCCCATTGACTTCCATTATACTCGGGTGCTCGGCCGAGCACTCGAGCACCACCTAGTGTTCGGCCAGAGCTCCTGAGCACCCGAGCATCGGGGTGCTTGATCATCACTTTTCATCATATGAAATGATCTTTCATGCGAACATCTTAATCATAGTTTCTAGGCAGCAGATGTGCTGTATGAATGGTGATCTGCTGCCCAGAAACAATGAATTTATATAAGGAAGAGCCATAGCAGTAGACTCATACAGTGGAGGTGATTGCTGCATTGCTGCTCCACCACTGACGAGTAGGCAATTATCGGGAAGGAACAGTTCTTTCCCAATAATTGTCTGCTAGACAGCACATTGTAAATGTGCCTTAACCCTGATTGCGCACTTTTGTAATATAAAACTGTACAGTATATAATAAACTCTGGCCAACTGAACCTCTATATCTGCTGGTTTGTGCCTGTTCACATGATTACTATACTGACTGGTGGATCTCATTTCACAATGTCCAATCTCTACAAATATTTTTTTTCACTCCCTGGCTTTCTTTAAAAAAAATAAGAAATGTATGGCCTCATTCACATGACAGAGAAAAATGACAATATTTTTAATGGCTGTTTTGATAACAATGAAAGTCTATGGGTATATTCACAAATCCATTTTTAAGTGTGCATTCACACAACCCTATGTATGTTGCAGCCTATCAAACGGGGATCTGCAAAAATACAGATAACGAGTGTGTGACGTCCATGTTGCATCTATTTTTTTTGTTTTTTTTGTGGACCCATTGTAACCATGCCTATTCTTGTCCGCAAAAGGAAAAAATCTTTTTTGCAGGACGGCAGAACGGACATGCAGATGAATGGGTCTGCATCCAATTCGAATAAAATGAATGGGGCCTTAAACTAATGTGAATACCGGTCATCCAAACATGTCCTATTTAATCCATCTCCAAGTCCTCACAGCCTCCACACCATACAAGGGAACCATTTTAATGGCCATTTTTCAGAAAGGCACCTGTGAAAAACAGCCATGAAAAACGGACCATTTTGGCATTTTTTTCATCACTGTCATGTAATGTAAATCTTCAATCAGAATCATGATGGAATTATTATGTGCAGTATTTTTAGCCAGCTCAAGTCACATCTTCTACCTAAATTAGTAAATTAAACATGCTCTATTAAGTCTGTGGAAGTTATAATTCATTTCATCAATTTAAATGCATTGTGGTATCCATTGCAACGTTTTGCTTACGTGTTTTCTAATATTGGTGGTGCTTCTCATGAAGAAAATATTAACATAAGCCTGGAAGACATGAGTAATCAGAGAGAACATCTCCCGTTCAGCCTTGCAGGCATGAAATATGCATTATGCATGAAATATGCATAATGCATAGCAATAGTTAAATGGAATCTGTCACCAATTTTTTTTGTCTGATTGCAGAACTTTTTTTACTTAATTTTCTAAACATGATTATGAGGGCTGCCATCTTGCCTGAACTGTTGTTAATAGCATTGTGAATGGAGAACCCTGTGCTATCTATCTATCTATCTATCTATCTATCTATCTATCTATGATTCTAATCCTGCTTGCAATGATAAGCAGATAACTGCAGAAAATTGATCTGTACAGACCAAGAAGTGGAGCCTATTATTATTTATATAGATATTGGCATGGAAAATCACCAAAACATCTTCAAAAACATGGAAAGAATGACATCATCATGCACTGTGCAAGATTTTGCCCAGGATCTTCAACAAGTTGGCTGCGGCAGTCTCTTCACGCTCAAACAGAAGAAGTTGGTATTATTTTTTTAAACCCTGAAGGGCCTGAATTTTCATTTCAGATGCCGCAATCAGCGATGATCGCAGCATCTGAGGGGTTCAATGATGTGGGGAGTGACAAAATCGCTGTTCCCCATCATTGTCCCCACTACTTTCAAAGATATGAGCTTTATGACAAAGTAATTTGTAATGAAGCAAATTTCTTTGTGAAATTCATTCATCTCTAGTTTTAGCAATTTGTTAATTGTAGAATATTAGATAGGGATAATGCTGGGACAGTGTAGGGAAATCGTAGGGAGAGTTTTCAGACACTGTAGGGAGAGCATAGGAAGACTGCAGGGACAGTGCAGGCTCTGTGTAATCGTCCTGTGCATCTAGCTCCACTGCTATGCCATTCATTCTTAATCTGTTCTGTTAAACATAGACTGACTGTGCATCAGACTTAGTCTCAACAACCAGTCTAATATATAGGCGCGTGTGCCTAGTATATTTGCTCCGCCATTAATAATTAATCTGTTCAATTATATATAGACTGACGGTGCATCATACTCATTGTCAACAGTACTGATCTGGAGTACTAGTATAGTATATTTGCTGCGCCATTAATAACTAATCTGTTCAATTATATATAGACTGACGGTGCATCATACTCATTGTCAACAGTACTGATCTGGAGGTGTGGCTACTCCAGCCAGTCTTCCACTCCTGACAAGCCTGTCTGCCCCATAGGCTGATTTTAATCAGAGTAAATATAAAGCTGTAGCCTGCTCTCAGTATATGCATTGGAAGCCGTGCGGCACCAGGGGAAGTGAGTGGGCTCAGCATGCATGTTGGTACCTGCATCCCTGGATTTAATGGAGGCCTTTAAGGCACCAAAAATGGCAAAGGCAGAGTGGACCCAGCATGCATGTGGAACCAACACTCCCTGAATTTAATGGTGGCCATTATGGCACACAACAGGTAGGAATTAGTGTTCCCGTCTTAAAGAGATCGCCTTGACGTTTGGCAGACGAGCCCAAATGATTTTGTACAAAATGTATTTGCCAAGAATCTCAATTTTGCAAAATAAGTGTAGCGCTAGCAACAGAATGTTTTCTATGACTATGGCAATATTGTACATTATTTGTGTTTGCAGAGTACTGCTGCATTGTGTTTTTTTCCTTTCTCTTCATAACTTAGGCAGATTCTCCACCAGTTCTAAATGTAAGACAGCTTCGTATTCAATTTACATTTATACCTTTTTCTACACCTGAAACAGGCGTAGAAAATGGTAAATGACAAGGGCCTGATGGTCCGTCCCCTTCCCTGCCCACACCAAACCCACTTTTTTAGACCTGGTGTGAGCATATTTCAGCTTAATAAATGACCCCCTATGCCCAACATTCAGTTTCTTGGGCTCTTAAAAGGAATGAGTAGTTGCAAAAATGTTGCTGGAGCCGGCACATGTGGTAGCAGAAGAAGGGGTGGTGGTAGCAGCAGCCGCAGCAACCGGCCACAGTTGCCACTGTCATCCAGCAGTCGTGTTGTACCGGAATAATTGACTTGCTCTTCAACTTTGTCTCAGGTGACAACAGATACACACAGCCAGGAATCACTGAGTTACTCGGATACCACACTTAATTGGCATGGCCCAGGAACAACCTCTATGACCTCACCTGTCCTGCAACTGCCTCTTTCTTTTGCTGCTCCTTCTGCCTGGGAAGTAATGCATGCATGCTGTTACTCTGCTCCACTTTTCAGCAAGGACAAGCTTAGTGAGGACAGTCAGCAGCTATAGCCCAGCACAGACTTGGCTGAGAGGTCCACTGTGCCCTTCCTTAGGCATGCACCTAGCAATGATGTTGGTTGGGTGGGAGCACCTGTTACAAGTGGTCAACGACGGGGCCGTGAGACTGATGAGGAGAGTGACATAAGTGAAGAACAAAGATTAGTTGATGATGATGTAACCAATCGTATCATCATCATCAGGAATTTTTTATGAATTTGCTTAAGGACATTAGCATCGTGGTATGCAAGATATGCGGGCAGAAGGTGAAGAGTGGTCAGGGTGCTAATGTTGGCACAATGGTCCTGTGTCTATACATGGAGTGTCATCATAAAGTGGCTTAGGAAAACCATGGCACTAATGTAGTGGTACAGTCTGATACAGCAACCGCTGCATCTCCCAGCGACTTGCACGCCTTTTCCAGCAGTCAGGGCTCTTCAACCTCAGCAGAAGAAAGCTGTTGTTCCTACTACTCCTGGTTGCATGCTTGAACACTTCAGAAAACTGATAGCTTGTGGCCACCCAAGATGGAGAGTCCCAAGCCGTCATTACTTCTCTAAGAAAGCTACACCAGCTCTGTACACATATGTTGAGCAGAAGATGGACCAGTTCTTGAGCCTGTCGGCGTCTGGTACAGCTCATGCCAGCGCTGACGTCTGAAGCTATAACTATGGCCAAGGACAATATATGTCCTTTATAGCATACTGGGTAAATATGATTCTAACCTAGACACACCAGCAACTTGTCCATGTGATGGCAATGCCATCTTTGCATTGCAACCAAGGGATTTCTGTGCCAATGTCCTCCTCTGCCTCCTCATCCTCCACCTTGTCCTCAGCCTCCACTATAGGTACAGTTCTGAGTGGTCCTACAGCATGCCAACGTTGCAAAGCACAGTGTTGTCACGCAGTTTTACACTTGGCCAGCCTTAGTGAACGGAGTTACATCGGGGAGAAACTGCTCTGCGTTATCAAACAAGAAATCGAATCCTGGCTGTCTCCTCTCCAACTGGAGATAGGAACCATGGTTACCGATAATGGGAAGAACATTCTGTCTGCACTGCATCATGGAGGGCTTTCTTCAATCTGGTTGTCACATGGTTCCTGTACAGAACCAGGTGGTTCTGTGGCCCAAGTGACAGGAGAGGAGAAGGAGGAGCATGAGGAGCTAGAGGGCGATCTGATAGACCATTCTCCATGTGTAAGAAATACAGATTTTTATTAATTTTTAGAAAGATAATGTAAGCCATATATTGTATTGGTATCCTGGACATATCTATGATTTTCAGCAACTTTCTATTAATTAGTGTCTCAAAGCCAGTATTAGGGATGAGCGAATCAACTTTGGATTCTAGTACATTCTAGTATTAGAATGTATTGGCTCCGATGAGCCGAAGTTATTACTCACGAGACTTCCCGAAGTAATAACTTTGGCTCATTGGAGCCAATACATTCTAATACTGTACGGAGCGCTCACTCTGTACAGTATTGAAACAAAGTTTTATGCAAATCGACTTTGGGTGTTTCATCCTTAGCTAGTACTGTCTATCTGGACAAAGGAACATTAGCATATCAAAGGCAGCAAATAGTTGTCAACTGCCTAAATAATGTGTGACAGTTGTCCAGCAGGTGGTACAGTGGCTAGTGGGGAAGGAAAACAGACAGCCATGATGATTTCTTTCAACCATCTCTTTTCTCTGCAGAGTTTGGCACACAGACATCGTAGTTTCTTATTTCTCCATTCTCCCCCCCCCCTTCTGAACACCCCATCCTGCCACCCTCCACACAGCACCCTAAAAAATAAGTGTGCCCAGTAAATACTTCCCCTGACACTTATAGTGCTGTAAACACAGTGTCAACCCCAAAAAATTGTGCTAAGCTGATATTGTGTCAGGGTGCCCCCCTCTGTAACAGTCCCAGTAATCCTAGTAATCATGTTCTTCATAGTCCCCCAATAGTAACAAAGCCCACAATAATGCCCCAAGTAGTAATAATCCCCCTTATAACATGTGCCAGTACAAAAAATACCCCCTTTTAATGCTCCCAGTAGAATGAATTTCCTCATAATGGCTCCCTTAAAATGTGTGCTAATATAAAAAAATACCTCCTTATAATATGTGCAAAAATGCTCCCTTATAATGTGTGACAGTACATAAAGGGGCCCCTTATGTGTGCCAGTACAAAAAATGTTCCCTTATAACGTATGCCAGGACAAAAGAATTACCCCCTTTTAGTGCCCCCAGTAGAAAGAATGACCCCATAGTTATAATGTGTGCCAGTACAAAAATGCCCTTTTTTAGAGTCCTCAATGTCTTTGCAGTTCTTCCTCCAGTTACAAAATAATGACCCCCACCCATTGTGACTGAACAGCATGCTACCAAACAAAAATAATACACTCAAATACTTACCTCTATTCCGCTGTCAGAAATACTCTTCCAGTCTGTGCCCTGAGTTGTATGCATCCCAGTCTCTGATGACACTGACCTCTGATAGGCTACAGACACTAAGACTAAAGTCTATTAGAGGAAATGGTGGGACAGGGAGACATTACACCCAAGCCCACTGCAGCATTCAATTATATTGCTGTCCTGAGAACAGAAATACAGTTGAATATGCAAAGATGAGTGCTTCCAAAATGGAAGCCCTCATTGCCCATGGCCCTTCTGTTGTCACCCATCCCCCCACAATTGTCCTCACCTGGGACAATTGCTTCACCTCGCCTCATTGGCAGTGCACCCCTTTCAACCTTCTGCTCAACATACATGTGCAGCTTTGTAGAGATGTAATGATAGCTTGGGATTCTCCACCTTGGCTTGACACAAGCCATCAGTTCTCTGAAATGAGCAGATTCAACCAGATGGAAAGGGGAGGGACTGTAGTACCAGCAACTTGGCTTCTGTGCCATTGGATTGGAGTACATGCATACTATTCTCTTTTTGCAATTGTCTCAGTGATTGAATGCTGGTGAAATGCATGATGAGGAGGAGCATCAGGACCAGTAGATGATCGGAAGGAAACACAGCTCCCTTCTGCTGAGGTGGTGGAACCTTGACTGCTGAGTCTGAATAGCAGACGGTCTATCATAGACATGTTTGGCTCCAGATCTCACACTGCTGCCACCCTGCTGACTCACGGCCACACTTGCACCCTGCTGGCTCAGCCGATCGCTGTCTCGGCTCAGCCGTGGCACTGTCTCACACGCAGCTGCCACCCTCACCAACTGAAGATTACGATGATGATGCCTCTTCTTCATCTGGCTCCCACGTGCACTTGGTTACATCATCATCCACTACTGTCTGCTCCTCACTTTTATCATCCTCACCAGTCTTATTGCTGGTGCTGAGCAGTAGCTGCTGACTGTCCTTAATAAGCTTGTCCTCGCTGAAAAGCCAAGCAGACCCGGCAGCATACAATACCTCCCAAGCAAAAGGAGCAGAAAAAGGCAGGTTCAGGACAGGTGAGGGCACAGAGATTGTTCTTGGGCCATGCCAACTAAGCATGGTGTCAGAGGAACCAACCGACTCCTGGCTGATGTCAGTTGAGATGATGTTGAAGACCGAGTCAACCATTTAAGGACAACTGGATTCCTGGTCAAAACATGCGGCTGCTGCTATCACCCCCTTCTTCTGTTACTTCTGCTGCAACATTCTTGTCACTGCTTGTTCCCTCAAAGGGCCCTGGCACCTGCCTGCTGGACATACTGTACTGTAATAGTAACTGTGTATGTAAAATAAGTTATTCAGTGTCAATGTTGACACCCCAATAACAGTAGTATTAGACGGCTTTTTCACCCCAAGTAGAGAATGTATGCCTAATGGGATTGCTTTTCTAAGAAAAAAAGTGGGCACCTCAATAACAGTAAAAATAGACAGCTTATTCACCGCAAATTGAGTATCAAGGCCTAATGGAATTGCTTATCTATTTAACAAAGTGGGCACCTCAATGACAGTTAAATTACACTACTTATTTACCCCAATTTAAGATTCAAGGTCTAATGGAATTACTTATCTATGATACAAAGGGGGACACCCCAATAACAATGAAATTACACAGCTTTTTCACCCCAATTTGAGAATAAAGATGTTGTGGAATTGCTTATCTATTAAACAAGGTGGGCACCCAAATAACGGCTAGATTACACAAGCTTATTCACTCCAATTTAAGAATCAAGTATCAAGTGTAATATAATTGTGTATCTATTAAACATGCTGGGCACCCCAATAGCAGTAAAATTACACAGCTTTTTCACCCCAATTTGAGAATAAAGGCGTAAAAGAATTGCTTATCTATTAAACAAGGCAGGAACCCAAATAACAATTATATTTCTCAGCTTATTCACTCCAATTTGAGAATAAAGTAACATAGTAACATAGTAACATAGTTTACAAGGCCAAAAAAAGACATCCGTCCATCCAGTTCGGCCAGCCACAAATAAAGATGTAATAGAATTGCTTATCTATTAAAAAAAGGTGGGCACCGCAATAATAGACAGCTTATTCACTTGAATTTGAGAATCAAGGCATAATAGATCTGCTTTTCTATTAAACAATGTGGACACTGCTTAATTAGATAGTTCTATGCAGGGATAGATGCAAACTGTTTCCTATAGGTCCTTTTAGCTTACAATTTCATATCCTGCACTGTTCCTGCAGTTTCCTTATCCCCCCCCCCCGTCAATGTATAAAAACTCTCCCTATGATCTCTCTACAATGTCTCTAAACTGTCCCTGCAGTTTCCCTATCCAAGATTCTACAATTAAAGCTTCATTAAACACTATCCCTAGAACTTGTCACATCTCTCCCTATGCTCAGGGCTGTGACATCACAGGGGCTGGCTAGCTGCTCATTGGCTGGCTGCACTGCATTATGGGTGGCTTCTTACTTTCACTTTGTAATACATGTCTCCACCATTATAGGAAATAAGCTATTTGTTACCACAAAGCGCCAGGAAATTTGGATTCATTGCAAATCGAATTTTTCCTAAACTTCAGATAGAATTCCACTTTGGGTGCTTCAATTTGCTCAACACTAGTAGTCATGGTGATTGTGATAGGTGCAGTGATAGCCATGGCAATAGAGGCACTTGGGGCAAATACAGAGGAGGGAATCAGAGGGTGGCCAAGGAGCCCCCAGTGACATAGTGTGATAAAAGTGTCGGAGTGAGTGAGGACTAACATTATGATTTTGTGTTGGACAGGACCTGGGAGGTGGAGCAGGGTGCTCAGGAGGAGGTGACATCAGAGGAGGAGGATGGTGGTGGCAATAAAAAGTGGAAGCAGCTTAGAGACAAAATCTAAAAAAAAAACAGCCAGGATTAGATCTGCTTTTATTGTGGTCAGCTTGGGAAGTGGTGGTACTGGTGCTGAACTAGGTTAAGCTCTTGCTGCTGTAGATATGTGTGAGTACCTCTCTTTTGGCAGACAAAAACACTACAGTATGCAAGATCTGCTGGATGAAAATAAGCCATGGTCATCCAAACACAATCATAGCTCTCTTGTACCACATGAAGAAACATTGCCAGATCCCAGTCTCCTTTGTAGCAGCCAAGCCATATCCACATTCAGTACAGTGTGTTTGTCATCATCATTTATCTCTTCTCCCACACAGAATCCTCCTCCTACTCTGCTCTGTTGACAACCATCAATAATGGAATGTATAGCCATTAAAGAACTCTTTGCACCCAGCAATCTGATGCTGTGTAAGCCTAACTCATACCTCTTCAAAGGGAACTGATATGAGCCACTCAGCCTTACTGGAAGCTACCTAGCTACTATTATTTCTCTGCCTTGTACTTTTACGTTGCAGAGAATGTGGGCTGCCTCTTTGCAATTGTTACTGTGCATTAAGGTGCATGCCATTATGGAAACTTGGAACATAATGGAGTAGCTTTTTCATGTGCTTCTCTAGGCTGATGTAAATCAGCAAATGGAGATGGATCACCTGAACAACCAGGTTCAGTTCTACCTGGACTGTGACTTTCTTTAGTACATATCGTGTTCCTTGACGTTTATCAAAATGAATGAGGCATGGATCCATGAGGATTTTCACACACATCTGGCTGAGGAAATTGAATAAAACCACCATTTCTAATGGCGGATATTTATCATGCCACTGCTGCTGCCTGCTTGCTACCATAATTTTCCGTACTTTATGACCCCTGCTACTACCGCTGCTGTTGCAGCTTCTACTCTCCCTACTGCCGCTACAATTACCCTTACACAGCCACAACAACTACTACTACTCAAATACAGCTACACACATATCTATTGCCTTTTCTGTTCCATGCTGTGTTTCTACCTCTGCCACTACTATTTAAAAATATGACACTATTACCTCTACACACCTTACCCTTTCCTCATCCACAAAGTACACAAGTACACTTCTGCTCCCAAATAAAAGAGATGATTTTTCAGGTTTGTTCAGCTCCTCCTCCTATAAAGATGCTGCCTTCAGATTGCACTGCATTTTGTGGTTACAGGTAATCTTCAAATAGGGCTAATCCATGGCTTTTTGAGCATAATAAGCACAAAAAATAAGCATGCTGTAGATTTAAAAATCTGTAGCACAGCCATTCTGCACAGATTTTTTCCACTGCATATTAATAGGATATGATATACCCTATTCACTCACATTTTATGAATTACTCCATTTGATAAGTCAGGGATTGCCAAACTGCGGCTCTCCAGCTGTTACAAAACTACAACTCCCAGCATGCCCAGGCTGCCTACAGCAGGGGATGATAGGAATTGGAGTTTTACAACAGCTGGAGAGCCACAGGTTGGCCATTCCTGTGATAAGTCCTCAACAAATCCTGAATTTGAAAAGCCTAAATGGGTTAATGTTGCACCAGCTATTGTATCTAAAAAAAATCTTGCATAGAAATTATTTTTAAAACAGATCTTCAGTGGAGTTGCGTCATATTTAGTCTGTTTTACCTAAATACTGCTTTTCAGTAGCTCACAATTAGGGATGAGTGAATAATGGATAGATCTGTGATGCTGGCCATAGACTTCTATAGAATACCTCTAAAGTAATTCCATCATAGAATTGCGTTATGATCCGTGGTAACGGAATCCATAACGCAATTCACCATTTACACAGACCCGAACTCGAACTTCAAAACTTAAAGTTCGCTCATCCCTACTCACAATCATTATTATAATACTTATACTAGTGAACTTTGATGTCTTCTCTCATTCCTTGGGCTAAAGCATTGCACCTGTTTCCATATCATTATTCACCAGACCTACAGTTCTTCTGGTTTCATTTACACCTGATACTCTTAAAGATTCATCCTCAAGTATCTGTTACCATACAGTAAAAAAATGACTTACTTTTAATCTTGTTGTGATCAAGATAAAGGCGCTCCAGGTGGCCATTAACAGTGGGCAGAGTTGCTAGTTCATTGTGTGACAACTGCAAGTCTAAGAGGGAAGTTACATTAAATACATTTGCTGGTATACCCTTGTCAGATAACTTGTTGTGGTTGAGCCTAATAAACGAGATTCTTGGCACATTATTAAAGTAGTCATCAGGTATTGACTCAATATTATTCTTGTCTAAATACAACTGCACGGTATTAGAAGGAAGGCCTGCTGGCATTTTCTTGAGTTCATTTTTGGCCACATTGAGCTGCATCAGATTTTTGAGTCCTGCAAATGCATCAGCTTGAAAGGAACCATCTTTGAGCTTGTTCTGATGTAAATCCAGTAAAGTAAGGTTTTCCAAGTTGCTAAAAACACCTTCAGGAATCTTTGAGATTTTATTTTTTGCTAAACGAAGTTGTTCCAGGCTGCTTGGTAATGGTGCAGGCACTTCTTCTAAACCATTGTCCTCTAGAAACAAGTAAAGTACATTCTTCATAGCTCCAAAGAAATTCTTTTCAATAGCTTGACTTGTGATTTTATTTTTGTTTAAATTGATCCACCTAAGTTGTGTAGCATTGGAAAATTGCTTTTCGTTAAGAGTTTCAATTTCATTGTTTTGCAGATACAAGTACCAAATTCTTGACGGGATGGCAGGAACTTCTTTCAAACCTTTGTTTTCACAGTATAAGGCACGTGGAAAGCTAGGAGGGCAAGAACACTCTTTTGGACAGTCATTGGAAAGCAAATAAGAAGGTTCCAGGTCAAAATAGTCATAAACTTGACTTTCAACAGCGGTAAAAAAAATAGTGGCCACAAAAAGTATAACAGTTATACAGATATGTGTGTCCATTGTCGACCTTAAAAATGATAATGAATAATGTTATTTACATTTTGACAATGGAAGTCTCCAACTCTATAATTACATTTTAGCAACTTTATTTCCATTGTGAAATTATTTGACTTGGTATTGCATGCAGGACTTACTTTATATGCCTGTAACACTGCCTTGTAAAGGTCTTCAGTATATTGTAAACATAAAACCTCATACAGAAGACCAGATGTTTTAATCTTTACATCACAGTCAACTTGAGCTTGAATGAACTCACTACATCATCTAATGTCTTCTTTTCCATAGTCCCAAAAGGTTTACAATGAAAGGCTCTTTATTGTTTTAAATTTCCATGAATGAGAGTGATGTGTGGGTAGTGGAATTAATCTAACTGGAACATAGACAACACAAATTAACTAATTTAAATCATGTATGATTTTTCAAATGTATTCACATGTTATGGCTTTCTATCCTCCAACATGAAAATTCATCTGGATAGCATTTTCAATAAATATGCTCTGAGATCAAAGGGCATTCAGACAGCTGTTTCTGGTGTATGACTCTGAAACTTGGAATAACGTATGAGAATACTTGCCCTCCAGCTATATGAATGCCCCTAAACAAGCAATCATTTTTAATCATATCTTTGAACATGTTGTTTTGCTTAAATTGTAATTGTAAGTAACAGAGTGGAAAAGGGTTAAAACAAAAATTATATTCATTGGGTTTTCTAGCTATCTATCTATCTATCTATCTATCTATCTATCTATCTATCTATTTATCTATCATGTGGTACAAACAAATAAAACAGTTAAAAATACTGTATATATAAATAAAAATACAGAAATCAAAAAGTGCTACATGCTATTCAAATAAATCAGTAACGTTTAACTTTGTACATATTAGCTTTCAGTCTGAATATCCCATTCTTATTCTGTAAATGAAGCTCAATCTCAATGAAATTCTGCTGTTTCATTAATAATGCCTATCTATTACACATCAATATCACATCAAGTGACTTACACAAGCAGTGTCACGTGAATAACATTTCTACATGTCATTTGACAATACAAGTATCTCCAAATCTGGACTCTCTCCAAAAACAACTACTGTATATTAACAAACATGTTTAAAACTATTAAAGCTGTAATTCAAAGTATTATAGTCCTAGCTATAACATTGTGAAAGATTTACCTTATATATGTGGAATTTAGATGTTCTTCCTCACACTAGATGATGCCTCTTAGGATTCACCTTAAAGTGGAAACTCTTGGCTCTTAGCAGAATGTTTTGATCATGTCCTTTGAGATTTAACTGCCTCTTACATCAACTCTCTTATTACACTCACAAGTTCCTTCTTAAATTACTTGGATAATGTAATCATAACCATTGTGCCTGATCAGCTGATGTTTTAGGCTTACCTCTTATTTCCTGACTGTTCAGTTGGTTTGTGTCGCTCCCTGGTCAGACTATGACAGAAGTAAAATGCCTAAGTTTATGAATGCTGACTACCTAATACATATGCACCAGTGACTACAACAGTTAACCCATAAAGCAGCTTTAGACATTTAAGGACCTAGAAGGATATGCTGGGCTTTTAAATAAGTTGCTGCAGAGAACATGTACTAATCTGTTTTATCATTCAGAAATTGGTAAAAATTGAAGACTGTTACCATAGTACATTACTTGTAAAAAAATAATAAATTTCAATATAATAAAATGCTTGGTTGTTAACAAAATGCTACATCTGTGTGTATAGTGTAAATAGTTTATATTGTATATATCTAATCTGGAGCAATCGTGTGACAGACGCAGTTTATTGTAAAAGTGTAAAGATATTTTTGCCTTTAAGCCAAGTAAAAAAACAATAAGTATCACAAAAAACCTGATGACCAACATGCTCGTGTGTGTCTTTATCTTAACCCTTTGCCGGCATATCATATATGTATGGCACACTGATCAGGTGGGTAAAGGAGCTGTTGCTGACAGCCAGGCCCCTACTGTATCAGTGGGCATTAGTGAAAACTCAGATACTGTTAGATTAACCCCTGAGATGCTGTGGTCAATGCTGACCACAGCCTCAAAGGGGTTTGCAGAAGGATGGGCTCCCTCTCTGCCCATTGGCTCCCCAAAATGCAATCATTAGGTGCCAATGGTTTTCATAGCACATGGAAGCTTTACAAAGGTCTTTGGGCCTGCCATGTACAGAAGGCTGAGATCCATAGCTCTGGTTGGGTCTCATAAGCACTGCATTAAAACAGTGATCAGATACTCAAAAGTTGAAGTCCCATAGTGAGACTAAAATAAAAAACTTTGTAAAAAAGCCACCTTCCCCACAAAAAACACCAGGAAAATAAAAACAATTGCCCTCAGAGAAGCATGCAATTTTTTCCACACAATGTACGCTACATTAGCAAAACTCAAAAATGGCAGAATTGCTACATTTTCTTTATCTGCTTCCTAAAAAGTGAAATAAAAAAACAATAAAAAAGTTACATGTACTCCATACATAGTACCCAAGAATCATTCCAATGAAATATGCCCTACAAAAACCTAATTATGCTCCTTCCTTTCTGATGTGCCCATACAGCAGTTTCTGACCACATATGAGGTGTTGCCGTATTCAGGAGAAAACAGGTAATACATTGTCTTTTTATGTGTGTTGTGATACCTGTGAAGTCAAAGTGCTCACTAAATCCCTCACTACATCCCAGCAAAATTTGCACTCTAAAAGCCAAATGGCGCCCTTTCCCCTCTGATCACTGTAGTGTGCCTATACCAAAGTTTATTACCACATATGGGGTGTTGCTGTATTTAGGAAAAAATGGGTAGGAAATTGGGGGGTGCTTTTTCTCCTGTTACCCCTTGCAAAAATAAAAAAGTTTCTGCTAAAGCAAAATTTTATTGGAAGAAATTAAATTCTTTATTTTCACAGCCAATAAAAAGGCCTGTTGGATCAGTACGCTCACTACACCTCAAAAGGGTTTTAGTTTCAAAATGAAGTCACAATTTTCGGTAAGTTTTGGCTTATTTAATAAATAAAGATAAAATATAAAGAGTAAATACCAAAATTTACCACTAACATGAAGTGCCATGAGTCACAAAAAAACAGCCTCAGAATTACTTATATAAGTAATCTAGGGACTAGAGATGAGCAAATCTATTCGCCGCTTCGTAGATTCGTATCGAATCTTGAAATTTTCAGCTGCGAAGCGAATTCTTTGGATTCACTTTGTATTATTTGTAAATCTTTGCAAAATTTAATACGCTATTTAGCCCGGCCCACCGGGATCTAACTGTTTTGCACGTATAGGGAGTGAAGACTCCTCTCTCAGTACTCCACCCTCCTCTGAAGTCTGAACCAGTTTAGACCAGCGCTGACCTCAGAGCAAGAGGCAAGCATCATGGCTAAAAAACAGCTGCGTCCAAATTGGAACGAGATGTATTTTGGGGACGACTTACCTGAACCACCACCTGCCAGAGAAACCAAGCTTCAGTTCCTGTGTCTTCCTTACAACCTGCTGAGGTTGCTGTTGCTGTGACTCGTGAGGCGGCTGGAATGTCTGCTTTGGCTCGTGCGGCTTGAACGTCTGCTTTGGCTCGTGCGGCTGCCACGTCTGCTTTGGCTCATGCGTCTTGAACGTCTGCTGTGGCTCGTGCGGCTGGAACGTCTGCTTTGGTTCAAGTGGCTGGAACATCTGCTGTGGCTCATGTGGCTGGAACGTCTGCTGTGGCTCGTGCGGCTGGAGCATCTGCTGTGGCTTGTGCGGTGGAGGCGGCTGGAGCAACCACTTCGCCGCCCAGGAGGAGATCCACCCCTTCTATACACCAGGAACCCAATTGTTCCACCATCTGTGACGGCCCATGCACAGACCCTCTGGGACTATAAAACCGCAGTGGAGGACTGGGTCATACAGGTATTCGACCACCCTAGGCCAGGAGATCCTTCATTGGAACAGAGAAAGGGAACTGTGATTTGGTTTTCCGTTGGGAGAGGGTCTGGCTTCCTGCAGGATGACGAGGATGGAAAGGAATATTTTGTGGGCCGCAGGTCAGTGAAACGGCCTTACCTGCCACAACATCGGCATAGCCTGTATGTGGGGGATCAGGTGAGTACACCCCCATGGCGTCCCTGAAAGGCCCATTTGCGACCGGGGTTACCCTCCTTTCAAAGCCTCTGGTGCCTACAACAGAACCAGAAGTGTGGCCGGATGAACCACCAGGTCCAGGACACTTGCGCTGCCTGCAGGAGTTTCCAAATGGCGTCCTCTGGTTCAGGGAAAAGCCAGAGCCTCAGCCGGAGCCTCTGATTCCTGGACTACCAGCACCCCCACCACCACCACAGTCCTTACAGCTGGGTCAGCTGACCACGTTATCATTCACCTTCCAATTCACGGTGGTCCACCAATACCAGCTGCCGTGGAAGATGAAGCCAGCAGCAGCCGGGGAAGCTGAGGCTTTTTCCTGGATGCAACCTTTCCGTGCGTCACCACCACCTGGACCCAGTCAACTCCAACTTCAGTAAGAAGAGGGCACTGGAGTTCCACCACCGCAGTGAGCATGGCCTACAAGAGGCAGGAGCGTCCTCTGATGAGCTTCAGCAGCAGCTCGAGCGAGGAGGAATTCAGGTCCCTCATATGAGGAACCCAACTACTGGTAGTGTCAAGGACACTGCAGGAGGACCTATAGTAGCCACACAATGGACTGCACCTGACAGGTGAGATGCTAGTTGGCAGTTGTTTTTGTTTAGTTTGTGTTGTCCCCGTTTGACTCTCACCTAGATGGGCATGGCTGTCAGGACTCCACCCATTCTGTAGAAAATTCACTGTTGCGCTGAAGTGCGCCTATTTTCCTTTTTACCCCCTTCTCAGGTTATTTGGATCCATAAGGAGAGACTCAAATGTATATATCTAAGCCTTTTATGCTTGCAAATGTAAAATTGATTGCACTAAAATGTTTCCATACTTATGTCTTTGCTGTATTTTAGCTACATTGTTTTTAATGGTTCAGCACTTTAGCCCATTGTGTGTATTATTTTTCAGGTACTGCAATGTGTCCTATTATGCACTTATTGTACAGTGTTTTTAGTAAATTATTCACTTATTGATAGCTAGCAGCAGTGAGCACTTTATTTTTCTAGTTCATATGGACTGCCTCAAAAGATTGTACGCTGTGGCCTAGCCTCGTGCGTATGACGCATTCGCGCGTCAATAGTACTCTAAGGATTCGTACGCACTTTTGTACGCTAATGCTTAGGTATTGCGTACTTTTAACTACGCTGACTGTACGTACATAATTTGGGCAGGAATGTTCGCAAAAAAACGTTGTATTTTTTACGTAGATTCGACGAATACGTTCGTTTAAATACAAATCTTGTCAGAAATTGAGCGAATATTCGGCAAAGCAAATTTTAAATGATTTGCTCATCTCTACTAGGGACCTGGCTTCTTCAACACTAGGTTATCAGCTGTTAATACTGGGGATACTTGAGCTAGTCCTTCAATCCAGCCTAGTAGCACAAAACCAGTAACAAAAACATTTATTAATATTCAGACATAAATAATAAATAAATTCAAACATATACAACTCTATTTTAAATCTCTCAGAACTATGGGGAGATTTATCAAAACTGGTGTAAAGGAAAATGGGATATGGCCCATCCTGCCCATCCTGCAACTGCTATGGGACCAGAGGTAGCTAGCGGAGGCCTGAGCCTATCAATTGCATACATTTTTAAATATATTTTAGCCACTTCCAGACCAGGCCATTTACCTCTTTCCTGACCAAGCCTAATTTTGCAAATCTAACATGTGTCATTTTATGTGGTGATAACTTTTGAATGCTTTTACATCCAAGCCATTTTGAGACTGTTTTTTCATAACACATTGTACGTCATGATAATAGTAAATTTGAGACAATATGTTTTACCTTTATATATAAGAAAATCCAAAGTTTACCATAAATTTGGAAAAATTCACTATTTTTAATTAGAATTTCTCTGCTTTTAAGACAGATAGTGATACCTCATAAAATAGTTATTAATTAACATTCACCATATGTCTACTTTATGTTTTAATCATTTGGTAATGTTATTTTTTTATGACATTAGGTTAGGTTTTGAATTTTAGAAGTAATTTTTGAAATTTTCAAGAAAATTTCCCAAATCAATTTTTTATAGATCAATTCAGTTCTGAAGTCACTTTGAGCAACTGACATAATAGAAACCATCCATAGATTACCTTCTTCAAACTATTCAAAACTGATTTTAGAAATGTTTCTAGCCCTAGATATTCCACAGTAATTAAAGCAAAATGGATGTGAATTTTCAAAATTTCACTTTATTTTGCAGATTTATAATTTTACTCTATTTTTCCCTGATTCTGCAGTTTACATAAATACCCCACATACTGTATAATCGTAAACTGCTGTATGGGCACATGGTAGGGGTCAGAAGGCAAGGAGCACCATATTGTTTTTGGGGGGCAGATTTTGCTGGAATGGTTGTAAGGCACCCTGTTGCATTTGAAGAGACACGGAGGTCCTCCTAAATTTTGGAAACTACAACACCCAAGGAATTTTTAAGGGGGTGCAATGAACACTTTGATCCAACAGTTGTTTCATAGAAGTTATAACACTTGGTTGTGAAAATTAATTTTTTTTTGGTCAAGAAAATGGTGCTTTAGGCCCAAACTTTCTTTTTCACAAAGGATAACAGGAGAACATCACACCACGATTTGCTACCCAACCATCTAATTTCTGTAAGTGTTTTTTATTTTTATTTTTTATGAGGTTCAGCATGTGTTTTATATGATAACTTTATTCTACAGATTCTTAAAATTATGACAATAACAAATTTATATAGTTTTACTGTTTTACTACTGTTGCATAACAAAATCTATTTTCATTAAAAATCAGTTATATTTTGCATTGCCATATACTAACATCAATAACATTTGCATGCACCAATCTCCTCCAACTCCCCCAGAGTATGGGGAGGATCGATTGCTAATGCCATCACTGTTTTAGACATGGAAACAGCCAAGTCATGTGAACGGAGCTTAGCCCCGCCCAGGCCAGTGATACTAGTCGTGATGTCACTGGGCCTGCGGTAAACACAGAGAAGGCCGCGGCGCTCCTGCAGCGCCACTGCCTTCTCAAACAGCTGATCGGCGGGGGTCCCGGGTGTCGGACCCCCGCCGATCAGATGCTGATGGTCTATCCAGAGGATAGATCATCAGTTTGAAAAAACTGCAGAACCCCTTTAAGGTGTCCTCTCCAAGCAGAGGGTGCCTGAGCTTTAACACCTTTGCTGGTCACCAGGAACCTTAAAGTCTAGTGCTATTGCAATTTTGGTAGCTCCACTCTAGGATTGCACAGTGACTTGCATAGACTCTGCAAGCAAGTCCGACCCTGCAAAACTGCTGGCCGTGCAAGCTATTGATATTGACATCTATTGAAATATGTCTTTGCCCATACAGCAAAATAACTTTTAATCTGACAAATTTAGGAACTGAGCATATAGTTACAGTCTTAGAGAAGGAACAAACTTCAGCATCAGCATTTCACAGCAGAACCCCAGCATAGGCAGCAGTACATAAACACTCAGTTGGATTTCAGGAACTGTACCTCTTTCAGTAGATCTAACTCCAACCACAGATCCTTATTGCTAACTAACTAGTAGCAGTTGTGCCATGGCTAACCAACTGCCACACACTGACTGACTGACCTCCAGGGCTCTAGCTCCCCTTGTTTATGAGTTGTTTCCACTAAGGACATAACCTGTGAGGTGTAATGCTTCACACATATGATGTCTGACCTCAGCTAAGACATGTGCCCACCATCACAGTCTTACAGGTAAAGTACGGTACACACAAAATAAAGTTCCTGCAATAAAATGTTTGTTAGATCCCCTAACCCAACAAAACTTGTTTAACTGCTTCAGAGTATTTCCATTTTAGCAATGGGCCTATCTAACTGCAAATAACTAATTATTTTCTTGGCTTACCTACATGTATTTGACATTATTTTTCATGGGACACCTTAAATCTTTCTTTTGTGCTATTAGACGACAGATTAGTGATGAGCGAATCGAAGCGGCAATATTCGTGATTCGTGATACCGAGGCAGCGCGGACTCGTGAATATCCGTGAGTCACTGCCCGTTTGAAATGCCCAGTTTTTTCAGCCAATCAGCATGAAAGGGAAGGCTGTGGGAACGCCTGCTGTGATGTACCAGCCCCTATACCTCCCCAGCAGTGATTGGCTGGCAGTAACATGTGACCTTACTTTACATAAGGTAGGGACCTGCAGCACCAGCCTCATTGTGCTTTTGGAAGGAGAAGAGCGAGACAGTGTTAGCTAGTGTAGTGTGTGCAGCAAGGAGTTAGGAGTTAGGAGTTAGGTTAGGAAGTCGCAACAGTCTTTTTAAAGACTATTTATTCTCTGAAGAACAGTATACAGTATATGCTGTAAGCCTGTATTCTGTGCAGGATAGGAAGCCCCAACAGTCTTCTTAAAGACTAATTAATTCTGTGAAGAACAGTATACAGTATATGCTGTAAGCCTGTATTCTGTGCAGAGCTGTGCCTGGTACACCTTGTCCATCCACATAGCTCAAACTATACATCTCTAAACAGATATATTCCTGTGCATGACTGTGCTGAGAGAAGGGAATATTACATCAGCCATCTATATACCTCACAGTCTATAGATTCCGTATTGATCTGTAGATTCCAGTGTGATATACAAATACTGCGTGCTATTTCTTGATAGATCTGAAGATAATTTTACCTAGATATCAATATATCTATATTGGCCAGTGCATTTTAGTGCTCTCTGTAGTACACGGTGCTGCGACTAGGGAATATATTTCATCAGCCTTCTATATACCTCACAGTCTATAGATTCCGTATTGATCTGTAGATTCCAGTGTGATATACAAATACTGCGTGCTATTTATTGATAGATCTGAAGATAATTTTACCTAGATATCAATATATCTATATTGGCCAGTGCATTTTAGTGCTCTCTGTAGTACACGGTGCTGCGACAAGGGAATATATTACATCAGCCTTCTATATACCTCACAGTCTATAGATTCCGTATTGATCTGTAGATTCCAGTGTGATATACAAATACTGCGTGCTATTTCTTGATAGATCTGAAGATAATTTTACCTAGATATCAATATATCTATATTGGCCAGTGCATTTTAGTGCTCTCTGTAATACACGGTGCTGCGACAAGGGAATATATTTCATCAGCCTTCTATATACCTCACAGTCTATAGATTCCGTATTGAATCTTTACAATTATAATAATATAATACTGCTACTGTGCACATGGAGAACCCCAGGGTCAGGGGAGAGGGGAAGAGCTGGGAGAGGTGGAAGAGGTGGTCGTGGAGGGAGAGGTGGGAATCGTGGTGGTGCTGTGGTCAGCGGTGATGACCGTGGTGTGCGTGGTGACACAGTGCCGGCTGCTGTGGGTACAGTGGAAACACGTAAGGTCATGGTGCCTGGTCAACTCCAGAAGTTGGTAGGGCAGCGTCCTACAACTCTGACAGACCCCAAACAACAACAGGAGGTGGTTCAGTGGATTGCAGAGAGCACGTCCAGCCACGTTTCGTCTGCCCCCTCATCCAGCCAGTCGACTTCTCTGAGCCAGGGTGTCTGTCCTCCAACTCGCCCTCCTTCTCCCCAGCCAGAACCCTCTAGGGGTATGTCCCAGGGACAAAATTTATCCATGGAACTCTTCAGCCACCACTTCCCTGATGTGCCAGTGGACGAGCTGCTATGCCCTGATTCTCAGGACCTTTTGCTGTCTCCGGATTATGAGAGTGGGGAGTTAGCAGTGGCATCTGAGGAGCTGGTGGAAGATGACGACGAGACACTGTTGTCGGGGGTAGTTGTCAGGGACGTCACTGTGGAGTCTGAGGAAGACCTGGGGGATGATGAGGGGACAGATCCTACTTGGGTGGATGAGGCAACTGGAGGCAGTGGTTCAGACTGTGAGACGACATCAGCACCACAAGCTGTTGAGAGAGCCAGAGGGCTGCAACGAGGGAGAAGCCAGGGCCGAGTCACTACTTCCCCAAGTGCTCCTAGAGGTCACGCTCCAGCCCATACTATGCGCCACTCCTTAGTTTGGGAGTACTTTAAGGATGATGAGGCGATCCTCGTTTGGCGGTGTGCAAGCTGTGCCACACGTCAATGAGCAGGGGTTCAAAATGCAACAACCTGACCACTAGTAGCCTGCACAAACATTTGGAGAGAAAACACCCCACCAAATGGTTTGCACTTCTGTCAGCTGGTGACGTTGACACAGTTAGTCCAGCAACTGTGTCTCGTCCAAGCCAGGACGTTGCAGCCTCCAGCCCCGAAAGGACCCCTCCAGCTCCATCTCCCTCCCTCTCCTCCACTCATGTGTCCCAGTGCGGCGTTCAACTGTCTCTACCGCAGACATTTGAACGCAAGCGCAAGTACGCAGCCACCCACCCCCATGCGCAAGCTCTAAATGTGCACATCGCCAAGCTGATTAGTTTGGAAATGTTGCCGTACAGGCTTGTGGAGACAGAATCCTAACGCAACCTTATGGAGGCGGCAGCCCCCCCGTTACTCTGTCCCCAGCCGACACTATTTTGCCCAATGTGCCGTCCCCGCCCTGCACCGGCATGTGTCTGAGAACATCGCCCATGCTCTCAAAAATGCGGTTTGTGGTAAAGTCCACATGACCACAGATACGTGGACGAGTACCGGTGGCCAGGGACATTACATCTCCCTCACGGCACATTGGGTCAATCTGGTGGAGGCTGGGTCAGAGACCGATCGTGGGGCTGCACATGTGCTACCCATACCACGAATTGCGGGACATAGTTCCGTCTGTGTGTCTCCGGCACATTATGCCTCCACCTCCTCCTCCACCTCCTCCTCCTCCAAAGTGGCAGTGATGCCCCAATCGTCAAGTCTCATTTCCTCGATGGCCAGCAGTTTCAGCACTGTGGTAGGGAAGCGGCAGCAGGCAGTCCTGAAACTGCTAAGCCTGGGGGATAAGAGGCACACGGCTGAAGAGCTCTTACAGGGCATCAGGGGGCAGACCAATGTGTGGCTGGCGCCGCTGAACCTTCAGCCAGGAATGGTGGTCTGCGATAATGGGCGTAACCTGGTGGCGGCTCTGCATCTTGGTGGGCTGACTCACGTGCCATGCATGGCTCACGTGCTCAACTTGGTGGTCCAGCGGTTCCTCAAGACCTACCCCCAGTTGAGTGAGTTGCTCACCAAGGTGTGGCGCATATGCGCCCATCTTCGCAAGCAAGTCCACCACCGATGCCGCGACCCTCAGGACTGTGCAAGGGCGGCTACAACTCCCTGTTCACCGGCTGCTGTGTGACGTTCCCACGCGTTGGAATTCGACGTTACACATGCTAGCCAGGGTGTACCAACAACGCAGGGCAGTTGTAGACTGCCAGCTGATCCCCCGAGGTGGTAGTCAGGCCAGTCAGTTTCCTCATGTCTATGCTGAGGAGTGGACGTGGATGGCTGGCATCTGCCAGGTCTTAGGTCCCTTTGAGGAGGCAACAGAGATGGTCAGTGGTGATGCACACATCATCAGTGTCACCATCCCTCTGTTGTGCCTCATCCAGAACTCCTTGAGGAACCTAAGATCTGAGGATTCAGCAGTGTCACAGGAGGTGGGGGAAGACAGTGACATTGAGAGCACCCTGTTGTCAGTTTCGCAGCGCAAAACTGAGGAGGAGGAGGCTGAGGAGGAGGAAGAAACTCTTGGGCACCATGCATCATGGGGTGATTCCATGCTACCTGTTGAGCGGGTATGGGCTGAGGAGGATGAATTGGGGTCGGAGGAAGGGGGGGAGGAGGAGATGGAGAGTCCGCTAAGTGAGAAGGATGAAGGCTTGCGTTTTGGCAAAGTAGGGAACATGGCAGACTTTATGCTTGGCTGTCTTTGTCGTGATCCCCGGGTCAAGAGGATACTGTCCACCAATGACTATTGGGTGTACACCCTCCTTGACCCACGCTACAAGGACAACTTTGCCCAACTTATACCCGTGGAGGAAAGGAGCACCCGAGTCACTTTCTAATACAAGGCCCTGGTTCAGAAACTGCTACAGGCCTTTCCAGACCAGTCGAGCAACAGGGGGCGGACTGCAGTGGCTGAAGTTGGAGAGGAGAGGGGGAAAGTCAGTGTAGGCGCCAAGGGCAGGGGTACACTATTCCATGCTTTTGCCAAGTTTCTTAAACCCCAGCAAGACAGTACGACACAGCCACAGGGCAGGCAGAGCAGGGCGGAACAGTACCGCAAGATGGTGAGGGAGTATGTCGCGGACCAGACCAACGTCCTGACCAATAACTCCACACCATATAATTACTGGCTGGCCAAGCTGGACAGGTGGCTAGAACTTGCGCTGTACGCTCTTGAGGTGCTTGCCTGCCCTGCTGCAAGTGTACTGTCTGAAAGGGTTTTTAGTGCCGCCGGGGGTATCATTACGGACAAACGGACGCGCCTGTCCACCGACACCGCCGACATCCTCACGTTCATCAAGATGAACAGGTCATGGATATCCCCCCAGTTCTCATCCCCACCTCAGGCTACCTCCTAAATTGCTTGCTTTCCTCCTCCTCCTCTTCATCTGAGTTGCATATGCAACAATTTTTCAGGAAAGTCATCCGGCTTCCTACTAACAATTTTTCAGGAAAGTCATCCGTCTTTCTAATAACAATTTTTCAGGAAAGTCATCCGTCTTTCTAATAACAATTTTTCAGGAAAGTCATCGCGCTTTCTAAAAACAATTTTTCTGGAAAGTCATCGCGCTTTCAAAAAAACATTTTTCTGGAAAGTTATCGCGCTTTCAAAAAAAAATTTTCAGGAAAGTCATCCGGCTTTCTAAAAACAATTTTTCTGGAGTCATGCGGCTTTGTAACCAAATTTTTTATGAAAGGCCATGGGGTTCTATACACACAGTGCTGACGGAAGCCCATCAGCCTTTCTAAACACAATGCCCACTGCCTCTCCCAAGCGGTTGTGGTTCTGATGTTGCCTCACACTTAAAATTGATCTGTTCCGCTCTCTTCCTCGGGCTGTCTGCGGAGAAGGCGGACGCTCCGAACCGGTATCATGGCGGCTCTCCGGCCCCTCATTAAGCCCAGGATCGTCAAGAAGCGGACGAAGAAGTTCATCCGCCACCAATCAGACCGTTATGTAAAGATTAAGCGTAACTGGCGTAAACCCAGAGGTATTGACAACAGAGCCCGCAGGAGGTTCAAGGGGCAGATCCTGATGCCCAACATTGGGTACGGTAGCAACAAGAAGACCAAACACATGCTGCCCACAGGGTTCCGAAAATTCCTGGTCCACAATGTCAAGGAGCTCGAGGTTCTGTTGATGAGCAACAAGTCCTTCTGTGCAGAAATCGCCCACAACGTCTCCTCAAAGAACCGAAAGACCATTGTGGAGAGAGCGGCACAGCTCGCCATCAAAGTGACGAACCCCAACGCCAGACTGCGCAGCGAAGAGAACAAATAAATATCTCTGTGGTTATTTGTGCTAAATAAAAGTTAAATAAACATAAAAAAAAAAATTGATCTGTTCCTGTGCCTGATCCACCCAAGTTGAATCTGTCCCATCATGAGAAAGTCCCCCCAAGGAGTCCCCACTGTAACTTGCTTCACTTTCAACTACCTCACCCCCCGACACCTGTGTCTCGCCATTGTCCACCACCTCCTCAGACAACACTGGTAAATCCCCACTGTCAGCACACTGAGACTGCAAAAGGTCTTGCGAATTGGGGCAGAGAATGTTCTGGGGTAGCACATCAGAGAAGGGGTGACTATGGGGTTCCAGGGAGTATGTGACCACATGCAATCTCCATCCAAAAAGTCATACTGAGGCTCACCACCATGCTTTACACTGCAATCTTATTGAAAGACAGACAATCAGGGGTTCACCGCCAGGTTGTCAGGCAGCATTTTTAAGTGGGTCACCATTACCGTGTCCCTGAAAATTGCCTTGAGGTCATCACCAGACTATTGGCCAGATTTAGAAAAAATGGTGCAATTAGGGAGCCTCAGAGGCATCCCTACATGCTGCCCCTGGTGTTTCCTATCCATTTCCAAGGTGTTTCCATCTTTTTCTGAGGTTTTCACATGTTGGGGCAAACTTGACTGTGCAGAACCTTTGGCCCCTGCAAAAATATTTGGGTCTCCCATAGACTTTACTGGGATTCGTGATTCGGCTCGAACCCACGAATCCCGCTGAAAATTTGGGCCGAATTCCGAATCCCTGAATATTTTAGGATTCGATCAACTCTACGACAGATATAATATTAAAAACATATTTAAGTAAAACTGAAAATTATGAAACAAATTTGTATTTTTCTTTGTTTATCAATGTTCTCTTTAAAAAGGTTTCAAGACCAAACATTTCTGAAAACTATTACTGTATGTTTGTACTGTGAAAATGGAGGCTATTTGTGTTACTTATCTACTGGCTGGGCTCACTGCAAGACTTCAAAGGACTGGAGCGCATTTTGGATTTTGGCGGCCTCATTTTCATTGCTGGTTCTATGGCACCTTACTGACGGATGTTGGACAGTGCCAAAACATTAAAAACTCCTTCTAAGTGACTTTTTTTTATGTTGGCCCCCTAACATATTCATCTTGGATAAATATGGACATTTAAAGCTTTTGTTTTTTACATTTTTTTTTTATTTTTTAAATATGCGTGGGTTTGTATACTTTACACACAAAATAATCCTCCTATACTAAATAGAGCTAAAATTAAAAAAAAAAACTATATTTGTATATTTCTTATGAAGGAGAAAAGGGAAAAAATGTGTATTTGTATATTTTACACAAAGTCTGCTAAAATTAATATATATATATATATATATATATATATATATATATGTGTAGAAAAGTAGTAAAGAAGGCAGCACTCCAAAATTCTGTGTAAGACAAGTGGTTTATTCACCCAAGCAGCGACGTTTCAATTGCTCGTTGCAATCTTTTTCAAGATTGCAACGAGCAATTGAAACGTCGCTGCTTGGGTGAATAAACCACTTGTCTTACACGGAATTTTGGAGTGCTGCCTTCTTTACTACTTTTCTACTACAAGGGACCTGGCTCCTGGTCCGTTGGAGGAATTTGCACACATCTTGGAAAGTGCTGCTTCTCCATTACCACATTATATATATATATATATATGAACAAAAGATGGGAAAAAATGCATGTAAGTGTGTGTACTTAGTCTGCTATACTTTTGCTAAAACTATATAGCTGTAAGTGTTTTTATATTTTATTTTTTTTATTTCACTATTTTTTGCATGAAAAAGTGAATTACAGATGTAACATAGTAACACAGTTTATAAGGCCGAAAAAAGACATCTGTCCATCCAGTTTGGCCTGTTTTCCTACAAGTTGATCCAGAGGAAGGCAAAGAAAAACCTGTGAGGTAGAAGCCAATTTTCCCCACTTTAGGGAAAAAAATTCCTTCCCGACTCCAATCAGGCAATCAGAATTACTCCCTGGATCAACGACCCATCTCTAGTAACTATAATATTATTACCATCCAGAAATGCATCCAGGCCCCTCTTGAACTCTTTTAGTGAACTTACCATCACCACCTCCTCAGGCAGAGAGTTCCATAGTCTCACTGCTCTTACCGTAAAGAATCCTCTTCTATGTTTGTGTACAAACCTTCTTTCCTCCAGACGCAGAGGATGTCCCCTCGTCACAGTCACAGTCCTGGGGATAAATAGATCATGGGAGAGATCTCTGTACTGACCTCTGATATATTATTACTTTAGTTGCCCTCCTCTGAACCCTCTCCAGCTCTGCTATGTCTACCTTGTTCACAGGAGCCCAGAACTGTACACAGTACTCCATGTGTGGTCTGACTAGTGATTTGTAAAGTGGCAGGACTATGTTCTCATCACGGGCATCTATGCCTCTTTTGATGCAACCCATTATCTTATTGGCCTCGGCAGCAGCTGTCTGACACTGGTTTCTACAGCTTAGTTTGCTGTTCACTAAAATTACTAGGTCCTTTTCCATGTCAGAGTTACCTAATATTTTACCATTTAGTATGTACTGGTGACTTGCATTATTCCTTCCCATATGCATAACCTTACATTTGTCAGTGTTAAACCTCATCTGCCACTTCTCTGCCCAAGCCTCCAGTCTATCCGGATCCATCTGTAGCAGTGTACTGTCCTCTTCTGTGTTAATTACTTTACACAGTTTAGTGTCATCTGCAAAAATTGATATTTTACTGTGCAAGCCTTCTACAAGATCATTAATAAATATATTGAAGAGAATAGGGCCCAATACTGACCCCTGTAGTACCCTACTAGTGACAGTGACCCAATCTGAATATGTGCCGTTAATAACCACCCTCTGTTTTCTATCACTGAGCCATTTACTTACCCACATACAGACATTTTCTCCCAGGCCAAGCATTCTCATTTTATATACTAACCTTTTATGTGATACCGTGTCAAATGCTTTGGAGAAGTCCAGATATTTGACATCCATTGATTCGCCATGGTCCAGTCTAGAACTTACCTCCTCATAGAAACTGATTAAATTGGTTTGACATGACCGATCCCTCATGAAGCCATGCTGATATGGAGTAATGCTTATTTTCATTGAGGTACTCCAAGATAACATCTCTTAGAAAACCCTCAGTTTACCCACGACAGATGTTAAACTTACCGGCCTATAGTTCCCGGGCTCTGTTTTTGGACCCTTTTTGAATATTGGCACCACATTTGCTATGAGCCAATCCTGTGGAACACTCCCTGTCAGTATAGAGTCCTTAAATATCAGAAATAAGGATCTGGCGATGACATTACTTAATTCTCTTAGGATACGGGGGTGTATGCCATCCGGTCCTGGCGATTTGTCTATTTTAATCTTTTTAAGACGCAACTCTACTTCTTCCTGGGTCAGACAGGGCATTTTTAATGGGGAATTTACTTTTATATTCTGCATTTCATCTGACAGTTTATTTTCCTCAGTGAATACAGTGGAGAAAAAGATATTTAGTAGCTTTGCTTTCTCCTCATCGCTCTCTGCAACTCCCCCCTCATTACTCTGTAAGGGGCCGACACCTTCAGGTTTATACTTTTTACCATTTATATAATTAAAGAACATTTTAGGGTTAGTTTTACTCTCTTTGGCAATTAATCTCTCGGTCTCTAGTTTGGCTGTTTTTATTTGTCTTTTACATATTCTATTTTTTTCCTTATAGTTTTTCAATGCTTCCTCGCTCCCTCCTGTTTTAGTGATTTATATGCTTTCTGTTTGTCATTTATTGCTTTCTTTACAGCAATATTTATCCACATTGTTTTTTTATTGTTCCTTAACCTTTTATTCCCATAAGGTATGTACCTCTTACAATTAGATTTTAGGATGCTTTTAAAAATCTCCCATTTTGTGGCTGTATTTTTATTTTTGAGGACTTTGTCCCAGTTAGTTAGGCCTATGGCCTCTCTTAGTTGACTAAATTTTGCATTTTTGAAGTTTGGTATTTTAGTTCCTCCCTGAAGAAACGCTCTTTTGAATGACAGTTGGAAAGTTATTATATTATGGTCATTATTTCCCAGGTGTCCCCCGACCTGCACATCTGTTATTCTGTCAGGTCTATTGGTTAATACTAAGTCCAGAATCGCCGTCCCTCTAGTCGGGTCCTGAACCAGTTGGAAAGGTAATTGTCTTTGGTTATTTCCAAGAACCTGCTTCCTTTATGAGATATACAGGTTTCAGTTTCCCAGTCTATATCTGGGTAGTTGAAATCTCCCATAATAACAAACTCATTATGTTTTGCCGCCTTGTCTATTTCATTTAGAAGTAGATTTTCTGTGGACTCTGGTATATTAGGTGGTTTATAATAAAGTCCTATTAGTATTTTATTATTGTTTTTGGCTCCATTTATTTCTACCCACAATGACTCCACATGTTCATGTCCCTCACTTATATCTTCCCGCAGTGTGGGATTTAGACAGGACTTTACATAAAGGCAGACCCCTCCCCCTCTCCGGTTTTGGCGATCCTTTCTAAACAGACTGTAACCCTGTACGTTGACTGCCCAGTCATAGGTATCATCCAGCCATGTCTCAGTTATTCCCAACTATGTCATAGTCCTCCTCACACATCACTAATTCCAGTTCACCAGATTTATTAGTCAGGCTTCTTTCATGCGTGTACATACAGTTAAAAGGTTTATATATATTTTTTACCCTACACCTTTCCTTCTACACTGTTCTAGTTCCTCCTTCCATTCCTCCCCCAGTTCCATTACCTTGCCCCAGGTCTCTATCTGCACTATCTTCCCCATCTATAAGGTAGTTACCCTCCCCCCAGTCCCTAGTTTAAACACTCCTCCAGCCTTCTAGCCATCTTCTCCCCCAAAACAGCTGCCCCTTCCCCATTGAGGTGCAGCCCATCCCTACGGTAGAGCCTGTAGCCGACAGAGGAGTCGGCCCAGTTCTCCAAGAACCCAAATCCCTCCTTCCTATACCAGTTCTTGAGCCACTTGTTTACCTTGTGGGAAAAACTAAACGTGAGTTGAGAAGGCGTGTAGGGGAGCATTTACTAAATATCAAAAATAAGGACGATACCCCCATTGCACAGCATGTAGCAAACTGTCACCCAAATGAAACCAATTGTATAATGTTCCAGGGTATCGAACATGTGAGGATGTCACCCAGGGGAGGGGACACTGACACATTACTGTTCAGGAAAGAGGCTCATTGGATCTTCACTCTGGATACTCTGAAACCAAGGAGCCTTAACAATTCCATTTCCTTTGCATGTTTTATTGAATAAAGTGGATGTCCAGCTCTGATCCACTATATATTCAGCCTTCATCAATAAATGTTTACTTTCTTGGTAACAAGACTTGTGGCCCTCCGGCATTTGTGTAATTAGACTACATTTACACCCCTAAGTAGCATCTGACAGCTATTCTATCTGCCACTTTGTATTATATATTTTTCCACTGCCTGGTCCAAATGGGGGTATACTACAGTAAGGAATTAACAAGACTCCCTCTGTATAATCTGTTGTACCTTCACTCCCCCATCTATTTAATTATTTTGGGTCATAAGAAATATATGATATAGGAGGTCAATACACCATGATCAGGAATTCCATCTCCTGTTACTGTATGTATACTTTAAAAGCTTTTCTATATTTATATTAGCCATCATAATACTTCTATGTGATGTAACCCCATAATCATAAGGAGATTTCCTTGAGACTAAAGGGGGTAAACGGTCTATTACTATGTATATACTGATGTCTCCTTGAATTCACAGGTTCCCTTTGAACCATATATCACAATTACCTAATATCCATGCCTTGTTGCCAGCGATACATTGTAATACAGGAGGTGGGGTGGATTCCCCATCCGTCTTTTGATTGGTTCCTGTAAGTGGGCTCGACAGGGGTGGAGCGTTTCTCCATTTAAGGCCATTCTAGTGCCGGAGGCTCGTTTCGCTGCACGCACGCCATCAGTAGCGTGCAGCGTTCTGTAAATCAGCTCTCCTCTCTGTACACCCTAGGCTCCTGATGACAAGCTGGGTTATTGACCAGCACAGAAACGCGTCGAGCAGTGATGTTGTAGGCAGGCAGCAATACTTTAACAGCTATTAGATTTAATTGAGCTGTTTTCTCCAGTATGTAGAAGCATGCTTGAATGAAAGAGTTGTGGTGGATGTTTGATGCAACGAGCAGTACCTTGCTAAATAAGAGTTGTATAGCCGCTTTGTTATGAGAAGCTAGCAATTGCTCTGCCACCTCGGTATCCAGATGCATGCTTGCGGAATAAATGGAGTGGAAGTGTGATGTAGTAACTGAGACCCTGTGAAACTAGGGCTAGATTAAGTGTATCACAGTGAGCAACCGATATTAGCCTCACCACTCCAACAGATTCACACTGGGGATTTTTATTAGTTTGGGTATTTGGGGTGGGTGCAGCAGATGAGCGGTAAACTAGAGGTACACCCTGAAACATAAGGGTTTTGATACCGGATTACCCGCCCAAGTGAGCACCCTGTGACTCCCATATACACCCATGTTGAATCTCTGAAGTGGTAAAGTGTGGTTAGGAGAGGTTATATACCACACCACTATTCAGGGATATGCTGTACCATTAGTGGAATCAGGTGATTTGGGGACAGTGTATTTATTTAAACTTTATCCTCAACTACCCGCATCCAGCCTGCAAGGTGGAGGAATATTTATTTTATCATGAGTTTATAAATAAATAGTGGTTTTAAACGTACTTCTAGTCAGGCAGTTAACTTCACTTGTTTACCTCCCTAATCTCCCGCTGCCTTTCTTGTGTGGCTCGTGGTACAGGCAGTATTTCGGAAAACACTACCTTTGACGTCCTTGCCCTAAACTTGTGCCCTAGATCCCTAAAATCATTTTTAAGGACGCTCCACCCACCTCTAACTTTGTCATTGGTTCCGATATGGACCATGACTTGCATCTTCTCCAGCCTCTCCCAGTAATCTGTCAACCCGATCCGCGATGTGCCGAACTCAAGCGCCAGGAAGGCAACACACCATTCGACGATCCCGGTCTTTGTGACAGATTGCCCTCTCTGTACCCCTAATAATTGAATCTCCCACTACCAGCACCTGTCTGGCCTGCCCTGCTCTCCTGGCCCCCTGCTTACTGGAGCAGACTGGCAGAGGAAGTGTCCGGCCGTAGCAGTGCTCTCCCTGAAGTGGCATTCCCCTCATCTGCCAAACTTGCAAACTTGTTGGGGTGTGTCAGATCAGGGCTAGCCTCCCTGATACTTTTCCCTCTACCCCGCTTTCTAACTGTTACCCAGCTAGCTACCTCACTTTCCTGAGCCTCCTCACTACCACCCTCCCCCACATCTACCCTAATCTACGATGTGGCTGGGTTAACACCCAAACGCTTATCTTACTCTCTCTTTTAACGCTCAACAAACACTTAACTCATTTCTTAACTCATCGCGTTATCTTGAAACAAAAGCCATTGAAAAGCAATTGAAGGTGTTTGGCTTAACAAATTTAGTTTAGATAACACGTCTCAGAAAGCATGTGTGTAAATTCTACTAAATCTGTAACATCTTCCTTTAACAAGGGGTTATTTCACAGACCGCCGGCTCACAGTTAATTTTAAGGACATCAGGGGGTGCACTCACATCAAGAAGAGTGGGCCTCCCGCCATATTTTTCACTTTACATTGTGATTGATCACTGTAACTCCCTGTTACAGTTACTGTTACAGTGATAACACACATGAAGACCACTTTGGCTGGTCTCGGGGATACTTACTGTGACCACTGTTTTCTGTGGACCATGAAGTCACAGAGATCTGCAGCACCATAGGGCACGGGCAGATTGTAATGTAACCTAACACTTGCATACATTGGGTTACGGATCAGAGCTTACCACCATAACATATATACTGTAGTTGCGTGGCGGTAAGTAAATGGCTGTTACATTTTAAGAATACACTTGCAAAGAGGTGTGATTCAGTGCTCTAACAGTTCTCATTAGAGCACCCACCACCCCTATCCCCCACCCACATCCCCCTGACTTTTTGTCTGAATTCCTGACCATCTCTTTTTTTCTGATCTCAGCCAGTTTGATGATGTTTAACAGATTTGTTGAAAGCAGTTTTAAATATTTGTACATTAAATGGATAGAAACAGCATTTTTACTGACACAACATAGATCATTAATTGTTTGCTGGGAATTCATTTTGTTGGCTTGCAATATTTCTACCCATAAAATTAAGAGACACAATCTATAAAATACAGATACATATGCATGAATAAAGTATACTAACATCAATGGATGTTTTAAATGGCTGAAGTTGTCTTGTTGCTATGTGAGACATTACTCAATCATAAACTGTCTTTGTCTGGCACTGGAGGAAATGATAGGTCATTATTGGCATTAACTAAAAGTCTTTAGAAAAAAGTACACAACGTCATAAACAAAGCTACATGGGAAAGAACTACTTGGAGAATAAGAACAGCTTTAGGCTAGTTCTTGTTTAGAACGTGACAAATCAATGTAATTGGATGGATGGTACAAGTCAATAAATCGTTTTTTTTATGAGAAACTTCAGATTCTCGCTTTGTAGGACATCAGCTAGAGTCCTGAAAGAAATTATGTGAGTTACTTGTAAATTCTAAATACATTTTTTGAAAAAGGGACTCCAACTTCTCAGCATTTGCATTTACTGTACATATACCATAGGTAAACCCCTTAAGAACAGACCCATTTATGTTTTTATGTTTTACTTTTTTCCTGTCTACGGTACCTTCCAAAAACCACAATTTTTTTACATTTTTCATTCACATGGCAATATGAGGACTTTTTGAGGGCACCATTTAGTTTACCATCTCTTGTATTGGAAAACAGGAAAAAATTGGGGGGTGAAATTGAAAAAACCATACAATCCTGCCAAAGTTTTTTAGGTTCTGTCATTACACTATGTTCTATGTGCTAGAAATGACTTTATTATTCTGAGGGTAAGTACAATTACAATGATACCAAATTTAAATATTTTTTATGTTTTACTACTTAAAAAAAAATAAAAAAATTTTGGGAAAAAAAATATTTTTTTGCATCATTAATTTCTGACACCCATAACTTTTTTTTTATATATCCATTTACAGAGCTATGTTGTGGTTTGTTTTCTGAAGGGCGCATTGTAGTTTGGAACAGTACCATTTTCGGTCACATGTGACTTTTTGATCACTTTTATTCAGTTATTTGGAGCGACAAGGTGACCAAAAAAGTAAATTGTACATTTTTCCTTTAATTTCTGTGTCATTTCCTGAGCAGGAAAAATATTTTGATATTTTAATGGTTTGGGCATTTTCAGTTGTGGCAATAACTGGTATGTTGATTTTTTTTATTTTTTTATTTTTATATGTAAAATTGGGAAAGGGGAGTGATTTGAATTTTTAATATTTACATTTTTTTTAAAAAAGAACTTTTAATTTGTATTCCCTTGTATTCTACATGTATTCTTCTGATCACTTGTACCATAGACTGCAATATAACACTATTGTAGTCTGTGGGATTTTCACAGGCTGCCTATCAGATTGCGGTTGTGCACAACTCTGAAGACAGCTTACTATGACAGCATTGGGAGCCTTCACAAGGCCCTAGGCCTATGATGGCTAACCTCCGGCACTCCAGCTGTGGTAAAACTATGAGTTCCAAGATGCACACCTGCTTGGCTGTTCTCAGAACTCTAGTGAAATGAATGGAGCATGTTGGGAGTTGACATTTCACCACAGCTGGAGTGCCAGAGGTTAGCCATCACTTGTCATAACAACTGTTTAGAGCTGATTTCACTGCAGATAAAGGGAGAACACTCTACCTCTGTTTAACCACACAGATGATGTAGATGTCAGCGAAATGTGAGAGATTAAAATACCGTCAATGATGGGCCTAAGCACCTCAGTCTGACACTGGATGAGTGCCATACTATACCCCTGCAGCCCTGTAAGATGCAGAAACTATAGATGTAATAGCCTGCTCCATGACACAATATATTAACTACAATTAGTCATTAAAAAGTTCACAGTTTGCATAATTCAAATATTAATGTGATATATAAACCAAAATAAGTAGATATGAATACCATATACAGTAGCATGCAAAAGCTAGGGCACCCCTGGTCAAAAGTACTGTTATTGTTACTGTGAACAGTTAAAGGAGCTATCCAGCAAATGGATATATGGTGTATTTTCAGGATAGGTCATCAATATCAGATCTGCGGGGGTCTGACTCTTAGCACTCCCTCCGATGAGCTGTTTGAAGAGCCTGTGGTGCTCTGGTGAGCACAGCAGTCTTTTCACAGCTTACCAAGCACAGAGTCATACATTGCATACTGGCTGTGCTTGGTATTGTGGCTCACTCCTATGTGACTGATATATGAGGACTAGAAAGTGGCCCAAGTGCTCACTGTGCAATGCGTCTTCTTTGAACAGCTGATCGGTGGGGGTCCCAGGTGTCAATCTGATATTGATGACCTACACTGGAATTTCATTTAATTCATTCTTCCATCTACCCGTGAAATGTTCCCCGTTCTATTGGCTGCAACCCAACCCCAAAGCATGATTGAGCCACCCCCCAATTAATAGTTGGAGAGGTGTTCTTTTCATGAAATTCTGTGCCTCTTTTTCCCCAAACATACTTTTGCTCATTGTAGCCAGAGAGTTCTATGTTAATCTCATTGGTCCACAGGACTTGTTTCCAAAATGCATAAGGGTTGTTTTTGCAAAGTTCTGGTGCTGAATTTTGTGGTGAGGACACAGAAGAGGTTTACTTCTGATGACTCTTTCATGAAGGCCATATTTGTGCAGGTGTCGCTGAACAGTACATGTACCACAACTCTAAAGTCTACTAAATCTTCCTTAAAGCTTTTACAGTCAAGCGGGTTCGAATTTTCCTTTCTAGCAATCCTATGAGCAGCTGTCTCTGAAATTTTTCTTGGTCTTTCAAGTCTTCTCTTGATCTCCACTGCTCCTGTTACTCCTACCATTTCTTTATTACATTCGAACTGAGGAAATGGCAACCTGAAAGCCTTCTCCTGCTTTGTGGACCTCAACCATTTTCATTTTCAAAATGTTAGGCAGCTGGGTAGAAGAACCCATGGCTGCTGTTTTTTGGGACAAGGTTAGAAGAGTCTGGGTATTTATAAAGCTTTGAAATTTGCATCACCTGGCATTTTCTAACGATGATTGTGAACAAGCCTTAACCTTAACAAGCATTAAGGATTGGCCATAGACCTTACAGGGAGATTTTCCATTGGGCTGATGCCCTGGTGGCCGCCAAAGCCCTCCTCACAGCTGGACAGTGGAAGTTTTTGGGGATGTATTTTGTGCTGCTTGCGGTATTTTGTGATGTACTGTGGTATTTGGCTCTGTTGGGGTGGTATAATGTGCCACAATATGGTATAGCTGGCTCTATCTTCCATTAATTTGGACCCAACTAAAAAATGGGGCCACTTTTAGTATTTTTTTCAGGGCCACTTTAAGTTCCCAGTCCACCCCTGCTAACAAGCTATTTAAGGTTCGAGGCCTCGGTCAAAGTTATTTGAGCGCTCAAATCGCCTTGGGTTCCCATCTAGAGATGAGCGAATCTATTTGCCGCTTTGTAGATTCGTATCAAATCTTCCATTTTTTCTACTCCGAAGCGATTCCATATTTTGTAAGATTTGCTTCATATTATTCGTAAATGTTCTTTAAATTTTGAACGCTAACGCTACGTACGCATTCTTCTTGCCCCCTCCCTCGGCCCCCCCGAAGCGGGAAAATGATGATATGCCCCCTCAAGAGCAGGAAAGTGAAGATACGCCTCCCTCAGAAGTGGGAAAAACCAGCCCGGCCCACCGGGAACTTTCTGTTTGCAAGTATAGGGAGTGAAGACTCCTCCCTCATTACTCCCCCCTCCTCTCCAGTTCAAGCCAGCACTGAACAAAATCCAGCCAGAGTCAGATCACAGCAAAAAGCATGGCGAAAGAACTGCGACCAAAGTGGGGGGAAATGGTCTTTGGTAATGAGTACCCCAAACCACCGCCCGCTCCAGAGCGGAACAACTGTGCAAGACAGTCTCACTGGCTCCAATTGTGCCAGCGTCGAAGACGGCCCACACCCAGACCCTATGGGACTACAAGAATGCGGTGGAGGACTGGGTCATCCAAGTACTGGACCATCTAAGGCCGGAAGACCATACACTGGAGCGGCGAAAGGGACTCGTCCTGTGGTTTTCGGTGTAGCGAGGCTCTGGCTTCCTGGCGGATGACGAGGACGGCAAGGAGTACTTTGTGGCCGCAGGTCAGTGAAACAGCCGTACCTGCCCCAACCTCTTCACAGCCTGTACGTGGGGGATCAGGTGGAGTACACCCCCATGGCATCCCTGAAAGGTCAGCTGACGACTTCGTTGTTTACCTTCCAGTCTACGGTGATCCACCAGTACCAACTACCCTGGAAAATGTAGCCAGCAGCAGCCAGGGGAGCTGGGGCTTCTTCCCTGGGTGCAACCTTACCTCAACCGCTGCAGCCAGAAGTCTTTACCCCTGGCAGGAGAATCCGGAAAAATAAAGGCGCAAGTGGCTGCAGCGCTCACCAGAGTGACCACGACCCAGACCCAGTCAAGTTGACTTCTGGAAGAAGAGGGCAGTGGAGTTCCACCATAGCCTACAGGAGGCAGGAGCGTCCTCTGATCTCTTTCAGCAGTAGCTCAAGCGAGGAGGATTTCAGGTCCCTCATCTGAGGAACCCTACTACTGGCTGATTGAAAGGACAGTTCAGGAGGACCTATAGGAGCCACACCATGGACTTCACCTGACGGGTGAGAGCTAGTTGGCACTTTTTTTGTTTAGTTTGTATTGCCCCCGTTTGACTCTCACCCAGATGGACATGGCTTGTCAGGAACCCCCCCCATTCTGCAGAAAATTCCCATTTGTGCCTAAGTGTGGCTATTTTCCTTTTTCCCCCCTTCTCAGGTTATTTGGGAGCCCCTTTGCAAAAAGGGTTCTCTATTTGCTGCTATTTTATATTATCCATGTGGATTACACGTTACCTGTTTGGATTACAAAACTACCTCAAGTGGATTACAATTGAATTTTGGACTGTGTTCCAGTGTTTTATTATCATGCCAAGCAGCCACGACTCAAGGAGAGACTCAAACGTATATCTGAGCCTTTTATGCTTGCAAATGTCAAATTGCACTAAAATGTTTGCATAATTGTCTTTGCTGTATTTTAGCAATAATGTTTTTACAGGTTCAGCAACATTCAAGCACTTTAGCCCATTGTGTGTATTCTTTTTCATGTACTGCAATGTGTCCTATTATGCACTTATTGTATGGTATTTTTTAGTGAATTATGAAATTATCCAGATAGCTAGCACCTTACTTTTCTACCTCATATGGACTGCCTCTAAAGACTGTACGCCGCGGCCTAACAAAGCTTACTGTATGTTTGTAATTTGCGTAGGAATGTTCGCTAAACAACGATTATTTTTTAGCGCAAATTCGACCGAATAAATTTGTATTAAGAACTAATCTTGTCAGAGATTTGTCGATTTGCATCAAAAGAGGCATAGATGCCCGTGATGAGAACACAGTCCTGCCACTTTACAAATCACTAGTCAGACCACACATGGAGTACTGTGTACAGTTCTGGGCTCCTGTAAACAAGGCAGACATAGCAGAGCTGGAGAGGGTTCTGAGGAGAGCAATTAAAGTAATGACTGGAACAGTACCCTGAAAGATTATCAAAATTAGGGTTATTCACTTTAGAAAAAAGACGACTGAGGGGAGATCTAATAACTATGTATAAATATATCAGAGGTCAGTACAGAGATCTCTCCCATGATCTATTTATCCCCAGGACTGTGACTGTGACGAGGGAACATCCTCTGCATCTGGAGGAAAGAAGGTTTGTACACAAACATAGAAGAGGATTCTTTACGGTAAGAGCAGTGAGACTATGGAACTCTCTGCCTGAGGAGGTGGTGATGGTAAGTTCACTAAAAGAGTTCAAGAGGGGCCTGGATGTATTTCTGGAGTGTAATAATATTACAGGTTATAGTTACTAGAGATGGGTCGTTGATCCAGGGAGTAATTCTGATTGCCTGATTGGAGTCGGGAAGGAATTTTTTCCCTAAAGTGGGGAAAATTGGCTTCTATCTCACAGGGTTTTTTTTTTTCCTTCCTCTGGATCAACTTGTAGGAAAACAGGCCGAACTGGATGGACAGATGTCTTTTTTCGGCCTTATAAACTATGTTACTATGTTATAAACTATGTTACTATGATTATTCGCCGAAGTGAATTTTGGATGATTCACTCATCTCTATTCATCTCATCGTTTTGCAAGGTTCTCCTTTACTGATATTGCTTAAATTGTTGAAAAGTGTGCTTCATCTTTATGCTTTTTTTAGATCATTTTATCTTCAACTTGCTTAAGTGTTCACAGTAACAGTAACTTTGACCAGGGGTCAAAATTACTGGTCACTGTAAATATTCCTGTCGGCCCAAAGATCTGTTATGGGACACAATATAACAAAGTACAGTACCAATAGAATAAGGTCATTAATATATTCCTAAGGTGAAGGAGAAGGAATAGATCATAACAGAGAATAAGGCCAAAGTGAGTGGATGAGATCCGCAAAACACGGACACCAGCCATGTGCCGGCACTATAGAAATGCCTTATCTTGTCCGAGGCTGCGGATGTTCTATTTTTTTGTGGGGCTGCGGAACGGAAGTGCGGACGTGGACAGCACACTGTTTGCTGTCCGCATCTTTTGCGGTCTCATTGAAAATGAATGGGTCCGCACCCATTCCGCAATTTTGATGCGGAACCATTCATACGGATGTGTGAAAGAACCCTTAGTGGGGCAATTTATCACACCCTGCACTGCAGAGTTCTGGCTTTGAAAAGACTTTTTGATTTACATATACAAACATTTTGTGACTTATTGCGATTTAACACTATTTACTCTAGCTCTGAAAAATGAGTGGGGAAGTGGGTATGGTTAGCTATGTAGTTAATTAGTTTTACTCGAGATTTATCGCTGCCAGTGGCGGGCAGTGCAGCCAATAAACGTGCGGGGAAGTACTGGCATTCACTGTAATGCCGTAGCCATGTTGGGAGCATTATTACTTCTGTGGCACAGTGGGGACATTAGTACTGTTGGGGACACTATTACTACCAAGTGCACTCTGGCAGAGAATTATTAGTTGGGACTTTGGGGAGCACTATTACTGGGGGGGAACCCTGGTACAGTATCAGCTTAGCACAGTTATTTTTGGGGGACACTATGTTTACACTATTAGTGTCAGGGACATTATTTGCTGGGCGCAGTTAATTTAGGACACTGCGTTACAATAATTATTGAAGGGCATTGTCTGAATGGTGCTAGTATATTCAGGGGGACTGTTTCTGCAGTATACTATTGGGGAGCACGACAGGCACAGTATTGAAGGTGGTAGGATGATTTGTCCAGTAGGTGGGAGGATGATGGAAAAGTAGGAAACTAAGATTTTTTTTTTGTCAAACTGCAGAGATGAGAGATGGCTGAAATATCATCATGATGGTCTGGTCTGAATGGAGAAGATGAGGAAGAGGACATCTCTATCAAAGGAGATGTCACTGAATGTAAGAAGTATTGGGCGTTGTATTACCTTGTATGTTTTGTAGTGATATATGTAATGTTAGGAGGGAAAGGGTTAGGTAGAGAATTTGGTATGGGGGGGCGCTGTTTCAATTTTTGTCTCAGGCAGCAGAAAGGCTAGGTGCACCCCTGCTCCTAGGCTTCTATTATTGTTTAGGTTTCTATCTAGCACTATTGTTTTCAGGGTTATACTGAGTCATTGCAGAAAGTAGTCACCATAGTGGTCTGGGCCTAATAAGACGAAAGTTAAATACTTTAATCTGAGAAGATGTCTTGTGAATACCAGTTGCTCTTAGTGTAGATTTTCATGTAGCGTAACTGTTATTTTTTTTTTTCATTCATAGTGGGAAATTGCCTCAAAATTCCATAATTTTGCCACACTTTTGCAAAACTAGTTGCAGTAGTAAACTGTGATATGACTTTGAAATCTAAATATGTCCCTATGATGTCAATTGAATGTGTAGATATTGTAGGACAATTAACAATGCTTATGAATGGGCCCACTCATGAAACCTTTTTCACTAGGCCCACCAGTATATCAAAACAGCCCTGTTATCAATGATTTTTCACAGCATACACATACATATAACTGAAATTAATTCGTTTTTAATTCTTTCCCACTTGCCTTACTAATGGCGCAAGCTTAAAGGCTATGTACACCATTGGGGCATTTTTTTTTATTATTGCATTGTACTCTTTATGAGCTAAAATTATTTTTTCAATTGGCCTTTATTAAATAAAATCATTTTCTGTGTAGAGAGCTAAGATTAACAGGATTTGAATTTTCTCCCTTATTTCTACACTCTGACAATATAAACACTCATTAAAGCTTAATCCTAATCTTACTGATAAGAATGTGGCTTAACTAAGTGTTTATTGCCTCTTAGAGATAAGGGTTATTAGATGACCGCCACAAAGTGAAAGTACCAGCCACATAGCTAGAAAAACATTTTACCCTTTGTGACAAAACAGCTCAATATTTTTAATGAAGACCAATTGAAAAAATGATTTTAGTCCAAAATGCAATCATAAAAAAAGGTGTACATAGCTTTTAAATATTTCACTTGCTCTACTGATACCACTGCTTCCATCTCTGAACAACTATCAGTTTTAGGATATCATGACAGACAAGGGAATATAAAGAGAGCACTTATAAGAAACTACAATGGAGGTGGTGCTCTTGTAGGGCAATATTTGCATGCGTTAGACAACTTATAACTACTGGGGGGAGCTTTAACACTACTGGGGGCACTATTGGGCATTATTACTATTAGGGCTTCTGTGGGGGAAATATTATTATTATTAATACTACTACTAACAAGGGTCACTCTTGGGGAGTATTATCACTGCAAGACTCACTATTACTAACACGAGCACTCTGGGAGAGAATTATTATTATTGGTGGGACATTTAGGAGCACTTTGAAGAATATCTGTATGGCACAGTTATTTTGTAAGTATAGTATATGGGGGAATTGGGGAATACAACAGGCACAATATTGGGGCATGAGGAGGAGGATGATAAAAAAGTGAGGAACCTAGGATGTCTGTGCGGAAAACTCTGCAGAGACAAGATGTGGGTGAAAGATGTCATTGTGTGTTGTCTGGGCCGAACAAAGAAGATGAGGAAAGAGAACATCTACATTAGAGGAGACATCACTGGATATAATAGTCATTTGGCGCTGTATTTTATCTGTATGAGTGATAGTACTGAATGTAATGTCCAGTGAAAATGGAGAATCACATAACTAGAGATGAGCGAATCTTCAAAAATTCGCTTCAGCGAATAATCAACGAATTTCTAACAAGATTAGTTCTTAATACGAATTTATTCGGTCGAAGTTGTGTTAAAAAATCATCGTTGTTCTGCGAACATTCATGTATAAATTACAAACATACAGTCTAACCGTTGTTAAAAGTACGCTACTGAACTGAATATGTAAGCATTAGCATACAAAGTGCATACGATTCCTTAGCGTACTATTGTCTCGCGATTGCGTCATACGCACACACGCACTCCGCTAGGCCGCGGCGTACAGTTCTCAGAGGCAGTCCATATGAGCTAGAAAAGTATCCGGCTGTGCATAATTTACCAAAAACACCATACAATATGTGCATAATATGACACATTTCAGTACCTGAAAAAGAATACACACAATGGGCTAAAGTGCTTGAACGTTGCTGAATCTGTAAAAACATTATTGCTAAAATACTGCAAATACATAATTATGCAAACATTTTAGAGCAATCAATTTCACATTTGCAAGCATAATAGGCTCAGATATACGTTTGAGTCTCTTTTCCTGGCTGCTTGGAATAAAACACTGGAAGACATAGTCCAAAATTCAATTGTAATCCACATGAGGTAATTTTGTAATCCAAACAGGTAACGTGTAATCCACATGGATAATATAAAATAGCAGCAAATAGAGAACCCTTTTTGAAAAGGGGGCTCCCAAATAACCTGAGAAGGGGGAAAAAGGAAAATAGGTGCACTAGGGCACAACTGGGAATTTTCTGCAGAATGTGGGGAGTCCTGACAAGCCATGGCCATCTGGGTGAGAGTCAAACAGGGGGCAATAAAAACAAGATAAATAAAAAAACATGTGCCAACATGTGCCAACTAGCTCTCAACTGTCAGGTGCAGTCCATGTTGTGGCTCCCATAGGTCCAGAGGTGTCCTTTAAGTCAGCCAGACAGAGACAGCCAATTGTAGAACGGTTCCTCAGATGAGGGACCTGAAGTCCTCCTCGCTGCTTCTGCTGCTAAAAAACATAAGAGGACGCTCCTGTAGGCCAGGCTGGCTGCCATTGTTGAGTTCCACTGCCCTCTGCTGGTTGAATTGGGACTTGACCGGTTGGTCACACCTGGTGATCCTCCTAGCATAGCAGGGGTAAGGATTTCTGGCTGCAGCGGTTCAGGCAAGGCTGCACTCAAGGAAGAACTGCCAGCTCCCCAGGCTGCTGCTGATGCCTATTTTCCACGGTAACTGATACTGGATCACCATGGGCTGGAAACTGAAGGATGAGGTAGTCAGCTGACCCAGATGAAAGGACTGTGGTGGTGGTGGCACTGGCAAGCCAGGTATTCAGCTGTGGCTGTTTTTTCTCTCTGAAACAGAGGTTTCCATCTGCTGTCTCTTGTAGGCAGTGCACGCATCTTGCAGCTGCTGGATCCTCCGGCCAGGTCTCGGCTGGCGATGCAGGGACCAGGGGCTCAGTAACGTTACCCCGGTAGCAAAGGGGCCTTTCAGGGATGCGATGGGATATATTCGACCTGATCCCCTACATATAGGCTGTGACAGGCTTGGGGCAGGTAAGGCCGTTTAACAGACCTGCGGCACACAAAGTACTCCTCCCCGTCCTCTTCGTCTGCAAGGAAGCCACTGCCTCTCTCCACCGAAAACCAGATGACGGTTCCTTTGCGCCGTTACAGCGTAGGGTCTCCCGGCCTGAGATGATCAAGCACTTGGATGACCCAGTCCTCCACCGCTTTCTTATAGTCTCATAGGGTCTGGGCGTGGGCTGTCACGGATGCAGGCACAATGGAATTCTGCTGCATGGAAGGTGTTCTCCTTCTGGACGGCGGAATGGATGCTCCAGCCACCTCCGCCGCACCAGCCGACACAGTTGACACCTCTGATGCTCGTGAAATTCTCGGGGTCACTTGTGCCACTCTGATCTCTTCGGGCCTCTCCGGTGGTTCGGGGTCACTACTCCACACCATTTCTTCCCACTTAGGACGTAGTTGGTGGGCCATGCTGTTTTGTTCACTGCTGGCTTGAACTGGAGAGGAGGGCGGAGTAATGAGGGAGGAGTCTTCAATCCCTATACTTGCAAACAGAAAGTTTCCCGCTCTTGAGGGGGCGTATCATAATTTTCCCGCTTCTGGGGGCCGGGGGGCAAGAAGAATGCGTACGTAGCGTTAGCGTACAAAATTTTAAGAACATTTATGATTCGTACGAAGCAAATCTGAAAAAATCCGGATTCGCTTTGGAGTAGGAAATAAGGAGGATTCGTAACGAATATACAAAGTGGCGAATAGATTTGCTCATTTCTACACATAACCATGGGTAGCCAATCAGGAGGGATGATATTGGCTGGTCTATCAAGGCTCTATGCTAGATCTGAAGCATAGATGCCATTGTGAGTTCAGACACTAATGTGATAATGTTTCTGACACCAACTAAACTAACAAGATAGTCATTATAGGGTCTTATGAAGAAAATAGATTTAGTTAAAATGGGTTTTCCAGTTAGATTAAATTATCCCCTATCCACAGGATAGGGGGTAATTATTCTGCCTAACTCCTCACTCTTATACTCTGCTGTCTAACCTGACCAGTGTCTCATTACCATATTGCCCTGACATGCAGACAGTTTCAAAGATTTGCATGTACTCTTCCTTCCCTGACCTTAACCTGTTACTGTTCTCTTTTCCCCCGTGTGGGTCAGCTGTCAACCACATGGAGACTGATATGGGAGGTAGAGACCTGGTGGTTTCCTGCAGCGAATTCCAGATTCCTATATGGAATTAAATGGTGACTACTAGGGACTTGCCAGGATAACACCCTTAAAATTAGACCCTCAGTCAAATCTGTTTGTTGGGATAGTGGTTCCGCACCCACTGCTGTAACACATAGTTTCCTCATTAAATAAGTAATGTACCAAAACTTTGGCTTCTCATTGTGTAAACAGGTTTCATAATAAAATATCTCATAAATGTCACAGTGGAAAATGAAAGACTGGTGCCTCATTATCTTCGAGTGAGAATGTTGCTGTAGTAGTCCAAACAGCAGTAGCAGCACAGTCGGCACCAGTCGGCACCAGATGTCTGACCACTAGACTTATCATAGTCTAATAAAAGTGGTGGGGAGGGTGAGGACTATGATGATGATTGTATGATGGACGAGACTTGGTTACTGGATCAGGGTGATGAGGAAGTGACATCAGAGGAGGGTATTGTCCATGGTGGTAATAAAGATCAGTACCAATGTCTGGCCAAAAAACTCACAGGGCAAGATTTTCTTCTATGGTGGTTAGTTCAGGAACTGGTGATGCTACTGATAGTATTGGCATAGACTCAAAATATGCCAGAACTAAGCTAAACACAGCTGCTGGCAAAACTTTTTTGAATATGTTTTATCTAGCAATTTTTCTTCACAGTGCCTGCAGATTAAAAATACTGCTGTCTGCAGGATGAAAATTAACCATGGGTGTTCAAACACAGCCACCACAGCTCTATTGCAGCACATGAGGCAGTATTACCAGCTCTAGTGGGAAAATAAAACCGACCAGCAATGTGAAAAGATCCAGTTAAGACATCATTTTTGGACACTTGTTTAAAACAAGGCGCTGCTTCTTTTGATACTACCATGTATGTATAGGTACATGCAGGCATTGCCCCCAATAAGGGATAATGTTTGAAAATTGTTTAACTTTTAAAAAGCATAACAAATCTGACTGCATAATATGTTTTTTAAACAGTCTGTTATGCTGGCATTACGTGCCCGCCGCAGCTTTGTTATCTCAGGCACCCTCAGACTGTCTCTCAGTAGCTCAGATCCACCAGTCTTCTACAGCCTCCTGGCAGCAAGTTGGGCCACCAGAATCATGCTGTCTGTCTTTTCTGGCAGGCGGTGGCCCACGCTAGCCAACTAGGCCTCTTCTTTCTGCCCTTAGAGAACAGGTGTGTGCTCCCTTTGGCTCTTGGAGGGCCAATGCATGCACCCTAATTTACACCAGCCTATGACTGGCAGTTCTGGAGTATTTAAGGCAACCTCCTGTGAGGAAAGGTGCCTGAGCAATAGGTTTTCTAGTTTGATAATTTCTGCTAAGGTGTGCTGTATATTTTTGCCTGCCTATTTACTGACTACTGGCTGATTCCTGGATTCTGACCCTCCGTTGCCTGACCTGACCTGTGCCTGATCACGGTACTGACCCTTTGCTGCCTGCTTTGACCTCCCTGACCATGGTTTTGCCTGATACCTTCGTGCTCCGCATTGTTGTCTCCAGCCTTCATTATGCATATCCTTAACATGATGAAGGCCAGTGTGGCACCAACAGAGGTATAATATAGTGTGGGCTCAGCATGAATGTGGAACCTGCATTCCCTGAATCTTACAATTATATGTGTACCATTAGCAATGTAGCATTAGCATTTTGCATTTACTATGCTGAGTATGGCATTATTGTATTTACTTTAGTATTTATGTTTGCAAAGTGCTGCTGTATTGTTTTTTTTCTTATAATCGACAACACTTTTCTGTACTAGGAAAGGAAAATACATACAATGCAACGGCTCACTGCTAACCAGATAAAGCACAAAATGCCATATAGATATGAAATATTCTGGAGCTAATGCTATGCTTGTTTGGTAAATTAGAGATTCTTGGCAAATATATTTTGTACAAAATTATCTGAGCCCGTCCATCAAATCGTCCAGGTGATCTCTGTAGAACGGGAACCTAACACTATTTCCTACCTGTTATGTGCCAACCTTGGCTTCCGTATAATCAGGGGGTATTTGGTTCCACATGCATGCTGGGTCCCTTCTGCCTTTTGCCATTTCTGGTGCTTCAAAGGCCTCCACTAATACAGGGATGCAGGTACTTTTCTGTACTAGCATTGACATTTGGATGTTACCATTCCCTTCAAATAGCTGGGGCCCTACACACCAATAGTGTCCAATCATCGCTAACAGGATCAGTCCTGTGTAGGGACATATATTCTTGACAAGGGGAATGGTAACACTCAGTTATTAATTAGGTCTGGGCTACAAAGAGACTAGATTGCCATGATGATATCTTCACGCGCAATCATCACCAGCCTCTATAGCACCACATGCATTCTGAAATCAGATAAAGCCCCTAAATAAATTCATATTTCACACCAGACTTCTATATTAATTTAGACTAAGACCAGACCCCTAAAAATTTCACACATTAACCTAAACACCACTAATTATAAACTGATTAAACTAATACAGATTACAGGCCAGAACCCCTAAATACAGACCCCATTCAGTTATACATCGTTTCACATTCTCTTCCTTGTTATTCTTCCATCTAGCTCCAGGATTTGCAAATATATGATCATGTGACCTTATCTGTGCAGGGTTTTCTGATCTAACAGGACCTGCAGTTATATGGTAACATGACCTTATCTGCGCAGGTCCTACACACATTCTGCCAGGGGTCATTGCACAAAGCAGTTTTGTTTTGACTTTTTGTCATGATTTGTAGCAAACCTGTAACAAAATGTGCATCAACTCTTTGGTAAATACCCTATATTATAATCTAGCAATGGGTAGATGAAGACACCATAACATTATCAAAGGCTATATCTTCACCAGCGCACATATAAAATAAATTTTAAAAAAATCCTGCAGTTTTCACAAAAATAGGCTCCACTTCTTGGTCTGTACAGATCACTTTACTGTACTTACCTGCTTATCTGTAATTCTAATCCTGCCTGTAATGATATCACCTCTGTGCATAGATAACACAGGATTAACCATTCACAATAGGTGAAGGGCTTTAAGGCTTATCTATTCTTTCTTTGTACAATGACCTCTGTACAGGTCACATAGCATACCTTGAAAACTCTCCCATAATAGTCAATAGAGTCATATCCTGCCCATTGCATCTATGGGCCATGGGGTCTTTCATGGTATTTTTTAAACAAATACCAGCAGATGCCATTGCTTTTTTTTCAGATTGTTTCCTCTGTTTGGAAGCTGTTTTCTCAGCTGTGTTCTGGCACCAAATATGCTAATTAGTAGAATTAGTACAGGGAAAGGGAGACCTCAGCTTTACTGAGTGTCTCCTTCTCCCTGGCTGTAATGCTGTTCAGTCGTAGTGTAGATCACTTCACAGCCAGGGAGAAGATGAGCTGTTCTTGTGAGATTTGGTAAAAATCACGAGAACATGTTATGTAAGGATACTTTCACACTAACAATGTTTTATTCCGGTATAGAGTTCCGTCATAGGGGCTCAATACCGGAATAAAACTCTTCAGTTTTATCCCCATTCATTGTCAACGGGGACAAAACTGAACTGAAGAGAACGGAATGCTCCTAAATGCATTCCGTTCAGTTCTCTTCAGTATACAGACCATAGAGCAAACCGCAACATGCTGCGGTTTGCTCTCTGGTCTGGGCATCCTCACCAAGACGGATCTGGAATGACCCCCAATGCAAGTCAATGGGGACGGATCCGTTTGGTGTGACACAATTAGAGATGAGCGAAGCGATTCGTCGATTCGTTGATTCGTATCAAACCTTGGGATTTTTCAGCTGCGAAGCGAATCTGAATATTAGGTGATTCGCTTCGCTTTTGTACGCATTGCTACGTAGTTTGTCCGCTAAATTATACGCTATTCTACGTATAATTTAGTTACTCTACACGCTGTTGCGCAGACTCCTCCCTGCTAGTTACTCTACACGCTGCTGCATACGAATTCTATTCAGCGATGCAGACTCCTCCCTGGTAGTTCCGCCCACTTCTCCTGCGTGCGAGGAAGATGTGGCAAGTCAGCAGAATAAGATGGCGGCGAGACAGCGAGGTCCTGACTGGGGAAGCATGTTGTGGGCAGACAACCCCTATGAGGAGAAGGAACCGGAGATCTATCTCTCACAACTCAACAGGAAGTCGGATGAGGTGCCTGCTGAGGTGGTGACTCCACTGGCTGACAAGGCGGAGGCGGCAGGAGTTCCCGCTCCGCCGCGCAAGGACTACTCCTTATGCCAGAATTTGATGGTCCCTGAGGCTGTCACCCGGAACGCCCAGACCCTCTGGGAATATAAAAAGCTGGTGTAGGAGTTGGTGGTGCAAGTTTTGGAGCACCCACGGTCCGGTGACCCTAAGCTGGAGCGCCGAAGGGGAACCGTTATTTGGTTCAACGTGGAGCGGGGAGTCGGTTTCATCGGCGATGAGGAGACGGCGGAGGAATTATATGTTAACCGCCGTTCTGTTAAGCGGCTGTATCTTCCGCCCGTACGCCACAATCTCCACGCAGGGGATTACGTGGAGTATACCCCCATGAAGAGCCTCCAAGGCCCCTTTGCTAGTGGGGTGAAAATCTTAAAGTGACCACCTACTCCTGCAGCGCACCCAGAAGACTGGAGTGAGGAGGCCCAGGCCGCAGAAGAGGCTTGTGATCTTGAGATTTGAAGAGAAATCCCAAGGTCAGGATCAGCCGGAACCCCTGATTCCTGATTTGCCGCCACCGATACCACCGATCCTTCATGTGGGACAGATGACCACGAACACTTTCGTGTACCAGCTGTGGTACAGTACCACTACCAAATGCCATGCCCATGACAGTTGCAGGCCGCACAGTCCGCCGCTCGTGGAAGACCATTACCGTTACCGTTACAGCCGGAGATTCTGTCACCTGGTATGGCGGCAGGAGGATCTGGCCACTACAGAGTGATGGGCAGTGCCAAAGTTACCACTGTCTTTGCCAGTGTGACAGCCCAGTCACCAAGAAGACCATCCTTGAGAGGTCGGCGGGGGTCTGCTGCCGCAGCCAGGGCCGCTTTCATGATGAGGCAGGAGCGCCCTCTCATGTCCTTTAGCTCCAGCAGAAGTGAGGAGGACCTGCTGGCCTTTAAGTAATTCCAGCAGTTTTTATGGGAGCCACAACATGGACTTATCCTGAAGGGTGGGCACTAGTTGGCCCTTGTTTTTAGTTTTGTTGCCCCGCGTTTGTCCTCACCCAGATGGCCATGGACTGTTAGGACTCCCCCATCAAAAAAAAGTTTTTTTATCCAAGTTGGGCATACGTGCACCTCATCCCTTTTTTCCCACTTTTCATGTTATTTGGGGAGCCCCTCGAAAGAGAGTTTTTTAAAGGGAACCTTTGCTGCTATTTTTTTACCCATTTGGATTACAATTTTGCCTATGTGGATTACAAATTGCGACTGAGTTTGGGACTCTGCTCCAGTTCTATGACAAGCATCAGAAGAAAAGAGACTTAAACATGTCCGTGAGCATACTAGGTAGGTGATATTTAAAATGTTTATACTATACTTATAATAATGTATTTGCACTATTTACCATATATGTGTCTCGAATATTCGCTCTGCCACTGAGGAGTGCACGCAGCGGGCTCTCCTCGTACGTGCCTGCATATTACATAATCGCTTAGACAATAGTACGCTGAGATTGGTAAGCTATTTGTACGCTTATGCGTACGTCTTCTAAGAAGTTGCGTACATTTTGTAAATAAACTATTGTTATTAGTGAGCGAATTTTCGCTAATAGCACATAATAAAGTATATTTTGTACGCAAATACAACAAATCTATTCGTCGAATACACGAATTTTAGGAAATTTAGGAATTCGCTCATCTCTAGACACAATGGTAAACGGATCCGTCCTCCATTGACTTTCAATGGAGTTCATGATGGATCCGTCTCCCTGCAATTTCCCCTCCCTCCAGCAGGTGGCGCTGTGGGTAAACTTACCCTTGTGTGCGCCGTCCTCCTCCTCGTCGCTGGTTAGGTCCGGAGCTGGGACAGGTCGGGAGCTGCTGGAACAGGTCTGTGTCTGTGTATGTTTATGTGTCTGTGTATGTTTATGTGTCTGTGTATGTGTGTGTATGGGTGTGTATATGTGTGTGTATGTAGCAAAAGGTAAACAAACTGCAGCGCTCACCTGCACATCCAGCAGAGGAAGCACGGACAGGGCCCGGATCTGGCCACATCCAAATGGAAAAGATAAGTAAAGTCCAGCTTCCATATAAAATGCTTGCGTCTTTATTAATAGCGGTAAAAGCCAAACAAGTAGTACATGGACGGTCTACGCGTTTTGGACCCCTACATCACGGTCCTTATTCATGACACAACACAGAGTGAATGAAACACAGTATTTAAAACATAGTAGTCCCAGTCACACCCAGCAATCAAGATCACATGACTCCTGTGATGGGAGGCACCTGTTATACATAGAAAAAACAGACATGAAGTGCTTCACTTATATTGCAAAATTAAATCATGTTTCTTATTCAGACCAGATGGGAAACAAGTTCCCATCTCAAATATCCAATATGCTTCCCTGCTCAAGAGTTTCTGTTTGTGGTCACCTTCCCTGACTGGGAAGGTAACCCTTTCTATACCTTGAGCTACAAAAGCTGCTTGGCTTTTACCGCTATTAATAAAGACGCAAGCATCTTATACAGAAGCTGGACTTTACTTTTTTTTTCCATGTGTGTGTATGTGTATGCGCTGCTCCTGCCCCACACGTGTACCTGCGGCAGCACGGATCTGGCGGCACCCTTCACCCGCCGGATCCGTGCTGCCACTGGTGTGAAAGAGGCCTAAGAAGTATAGTACTCGCTCTACTCACGTACATAGCTTATTCTCATGACATATACCAATTCTCACAAGAACAGTTCTTTTTCTCCCTGGCTGTGAAACATCCTGCTATGATTAAATAGCCAGGGAGAATGGGGTTATTGGTAGGAAATAGTTAATTGGCATTTCCTGGCATTTCTAGTTAACTGCTTTGTGTAAAAGAAATCTTCTCCAGGGAGACACCATTTTTGTGAGTGAAAGCTGTCAGAAAAGCAACTTTGCTGGGAACAAACATCTGAGAGAAAGAAGCATTTACATTTTGCAGAAGTTTGAGAACCATTTAAAGGCTGCGTTTGGATAAAGTCAGTAAAGGCAATTAGACTTTATTGCATGTGATTTAGGTTACATTGCTTCTGGCGCCTACCACACAATTGAGATGGACTGGTCATCTAGAGATCTGCAAAGTTTAGAAAAATTTGATAAGAAATTCAATTTGTTACAAATTACTATCACGAATCGCTTTTCATTGTATGGAGCAGGCGCAATGATGTCATTTAAGCCCTCAGCTGACAGGCAATTCATTACAATAGGGATCAGACCTCCAAAAGTTGAAGTCCCATAGTGGGCCAAAAGTAAAAAACAAAAATGTAAAAAGTATTTTGCATAGTAAAAAAATAAAAGTTCCAATAATTCAGTCATATATAATTGTAAAAAAAAATAGGAAAAATATAAAAATAGATATTAGGTATTGCCATGTCCGTATCGTTTGGCTGTATGGGTTGTAGTTTCTAAAATAGAGTCATTTATGAGAGGTTTCTATTAAATAAGCCCCATAAAATCACTTTATAACTGAATTGGTGCCTACAAAAAATGGTTTTGAAAATTTTCTTGAAAATTTTAAAAATTGCTTTCAAATTTTATAAGCCTTTGAACCTCCGAAAAAAATAAAATGCCGTTTACAAAATGATGCCAGCATAAAGTAGACATATGGGGAATTTTGATTGATAACTATTTTATGAAGTATTACTATCTGTCTTAAAAGTAGAGAAATTCAAATTTATAAAATTGTGAATTTTTCCAAATTTTTAGTAAATTTTTATTTTTTATAAATGACGTAAAAAATATTGACCCTAGCATAAAATACCATGTCTCAAAAGAAAACAATCTTAGAATTGGCTAGATAAGTAAAACCATTCCAAAGTTATTACATAAAGTGATAAATGTCAGATTTGCAAAAATAGGCCTAGGCAGAAAGGTGAAAACTGGGCTGAGTTAGAAGGGGTTAAACATCATCTGCCCCGATAAGGGACAATTTTTGGAAGCTTTGGAATATGACTGTTAACTAAATATTGATATACCATTTCCGTGTCTGAATCAAATCGAATTGCCTGAATTAGACAACGGTAAAAACACTTTTAGTATATAATCACCTACAAATATGTGGCTTTCCACAAAAACCACAATCTGCCAATACGTAAACAGGCTTTATCCCTTCTGCTGTTAGTCCACTGACAAAAAGAATCCTTCAGGGCTATACAATTGGCGTTGCTGTAGAAATTGAGGAACAGCACCTAGCCTATTCAAGAAATATAGCCTTGTTTCTTTGGGCCAACACCTGGGTAGTGCATTAAATATAGGAGCAGAAAAGCACACCGTTAGGTGTTTTTTGGCCCAGCCTCAATGATAGGTTTTTGTGGAAAGCCACATATTTTAGGTGATTATATAATAAGCTTTGGAATATGAAAAACCATAACACATATGCCGACGCGGTGTGTTTTTAAACATGATGTATGTTAATGCCATCAAATGTGCAATTAGCCATAGCTATGTATGTCAGAGTCACTCAGACATCATTTACTATTACTGTCATTGTGTTCCAGAGCTTGGGGAGAAAAGAAAAAATAATTAATAAAAAAATAAATTAAAAGAGATATCAAGTTTTCCTAAAAAATCGGAGTTCTAGGAAACTAGAGGGGGTTATACACCAACTTTCAGGGCAATTGGAGCAACTTCGATATGGCCCGAACCGATTATAGTCCAAACTGAAGTTTTTGGAAATTTTGGCTAACCAGACCGAAAATTAATCTCGACTGGTTTTCTCATCTCTACAAAGAACTTTCTCATTTTAGATACCGTAGATCAATAACAATAAAAGCTAAAGTTTGTATAGAATGTATCACTGTGTAATTAAGGGTGCATTAATTCGGTATGAAGTACTGTATTTTTCATAAGACACACTTTTTTTTCTGATTGAGGGTCTTATTAACACTGGGTTTCTGATCTCAGGTCTTTTTTATATTGGGGCTCTTATCTGACGTCTGAGTGGGGTTCATTCACATTGGGGGTCTGATCTGAGGTCTGATTGAGGGTGTTATTAACATTGGTGGTCTGATTGGCGCTGTGAGCTGAGGTCTGATTAATATTGGGTAGAGATGAGCGAATAATTCAAAATTTGCTTCGCCGAATATTTGCCGAATTTTCGCCGAATTTCTGACAAGATTTGTATTTAAACAAACTTATTCGTCGAATCTACGTTAAAAAAATACACCTTTTTTGCGAACATTCCTGCCCAAATTAAGTACGTATAGTCAGCGTAGGTAAAAGTACGCAATACCTAAGCATTAGCAAACAAAAGTGCGTAAGAATCCTTAGCGTACTTTTGACGTGCGATTGCATCATACGCACAAGGCTAGGCCGCGGCAGATAATCTTTAGAGGTAGTCCATATGAACTAGAAAAATAAGGTGCTCACTGCTGCTAGCTCTCAATAAGTGAATAATTTACTAAAAACACCATACAATAAGTGCATAATAGGACACATTGCAGTACCAGAAAAAGAATACACACAATGGGCTAAAGTGCTGAACCATTAAAAACAGTGTAGCTAAAATACAGCAAAGACATAAATATGCAAACATTTTAGTGCAATCAATTTCACATTTGCAAGCAAAAAAGGCTCAGATATACACTGTCTGTCTGGAACACATATTCCAAAATTCTATTGTAATCCACGTGAGGTAAAATTGTAATCCAAACAGGTAATGTGTAATCCACATGGATAATAGAGAATAGCAGCAAATAGAGAACCTTTTTTGGAAAAGGGGTCTCCAAAATAACCTGAGAAGGGGGTAAAAAGGAAAATAGGCGCACTTAGGCGCAACTGGGACCTTTCTGCAGAATGGGGGAGTCCTGACTGACAGCCATGTCCACTCCAGCTGGGTGAGAGTCAAATGGGGGCAATACATTACATTAAAAAGCAGCATATAGAGAACTCTTTCTGCCAAGGGGGTTCCCAAATAACCTGAGAAGGGGGTAAAAAGGAAAATAAGCGCACTTCGGTGCAACAGGGAAATTTCTGCAGAATGGGGGGAGTCCTGACAGCCATGCCCCAAATGGGGACAACACAAACTAAACAAAAACAACTGCCAACTAGCATCTCACCCGTCAGGTGCAGTCCATGGTGTGGCTCCCATAGGTCCTCCTGCAGTGTCCTTGACACTGCCAGTAGTTGGGTTCCTCATATGAAGGACCTGAAGTCCTCCTCGCTCGAGCTGCTGCTAAAGCTCATCAGAGGACGCTCCTGCCTCTTGTAGGCCATGCTCGCTGCGGTGGTGGAACTCATGTTCTTCCTGAAGTTGGACTTTGCTGGGTCCAGGTGGTGGTGACGCACGCTGCAGCCATTTTCGCTTTTCTGGATGCTCCTGCCGGGACAGCAGGGGTAAGGACTTCCGGCTGCAGCGGTTCCGGAAAGGTTGCATCCAGGAAAGAAGCCCCAGCTTCCCCGGCTGCTGCTGGCTTCATCTTCCACTGCAGCTGGTATTGGTGGACCACCGTGGATTGGAAGGTGAACAATAACGTGGTCAGCTGACCCAGCTGTAAGGACTGTGGTGGTGGTGCTGGCAGTCCAGGAATCAGAGGCTCCAGCTGAGGCTCTGGCTTTTCCCTGAACCGGAGGATGCCATCTGGAAACTCCTGCAGGCAGTGCAAGCGTCCTGGACCTGGTGGTTCATCCGGCCACACTTCTGGTTCTGTTGGAGTCTTTGAAAGGAGGGTAACCCCGGTCGCAAATGGGCCTTTCAGGGATGCCATGGGGGTGTACTACACCTGATCCCCCACGTACAGGCTATGCCGATGTTGTGGCAGGTACGGCCGTTTCACCAACCTGCGGCCCACAAAATATTCCTTTCCATCCTCATCATCCTGCAGGAAGCCAGACCCTCTCACAACGGAAAACCAAATCACAGTTCCCTTTCTCTGTTCCAATGAAGGATCTCCCGGCCTAGGTTGGTCGAATATCTGTATGACCCAGTCCTCCACTGTGGTTTTATAGTCCCAGAGTGTCTGTGCATGGGCCGTCACAGATGGTGGAACAATTGGGTTCTGCTGTATGGAAGGGGTGGATCTCCTCCTGGGCGACGAAGTGGATGCTCCAGCCGTCTCCGCCGCATGAGCCAAAGCAGAGGTTCAAGCCTCAGGAGCCAAAGCAGACGTTCAAGCCGCAGGAGCCAAAGCAGACGTTCCAGCCGCAGGAGCCAAAGCAGATGCTCCAGCCTCACGAGTCGCAGCAACAGCAACCTCAGCAGGTGGTAAGGAACACATAGGCACTGAAGCTGGGTTTCTTTGGCAGACTTGTGACACCCTGATGTCTTGAGTGGGTGGTGGTTCAGGTAAGTCGTCTCCAAAATACATCTCGTTCCAATATGTTTTTTAGCCATGATGCTTGCCTCTTGCTCTGAGGTCAGCGCTGGTCTAAACTGGTTCAGACTTCAGAGGAGGGTGGAGCACTGAGGGAGGAGTCTTTACGTTTCATACGTATCGTACATATCCTTAGCGTGTAAAATTTTGCGAAGATTTACGAATAATACGAAGCAAATCCAAAGAAATTCGGATTCGCTTCGCAGCTGAAAATTTCCAAGATTCAATACGAATCTACAAAGCGGCGAACAGATTCACTCATCTCTAATATTGGGGGTCTGATTGCTAGTCTGATCTGAGGTCTAATGAAAAATATTTTTTTCTTATTGTCCTCCTCCTTGTTGCGTCTTATGGGCCAGTGCGTCTTATATGGCGGAGAATACGGTGAACTATTTATTTTATAGCATTTTTAATATATAACAAAAAAGTGTCATAATAGTACATATTTTCTTGAATTATACAGATTTTTGTGCTTTAAATTACTAAGTGCTTTCAATGTTTTAGAAAATGTTTGTAAGGGAGGAATTTGCTGACACAAGAAAAAAAGACCACAGAATCCTGTCATAAAAAATGGAATTTTATGTTTATGTGATAGCAGTTCATAATAATACTGGCTAATGGCTTTAACATATGCAGCTCAACATTCTAATATAACACCACAACTGTATAGAGAGAATAGTAAGTTACATTTTATTCACTGCACTATCTTGAGGTCATTTATTTTAAAATTGACTTAAAAGGGTATTCCCATCTCAGATATTGGAGCCCGTTCCTATCTCCAGAACGGGGCCCCTTAAGTCAACAGACAGGAGCTGTGCATGCGATCACTCCAATGGGAATCCTGAGTTCTGAAAGCGCTCGCCCAGCTATTTTTGGAATCCCTTAGCAGTGAATGGAGAGCATACCACGTATGCGCAATGTGCTTTTTTCATTTTGGTGGCCCTGTTCTGGAGATAAGAGTGGGTCCCAGAGGTAGGACCTGCATAATATCTGATATTGATGGCATACCTTAGCTCTTTATGCCATTGATGTCTGAGATTGGAATACCCTTTTAACAGGGGCATAGGTATAGGGGGCGCAGAGGTAGCAGTCGCTATTGGGCCCAGGAGCCTGAGGG
>ONZH01005804.1:0-23862 GCA_900303285.1 Rhinella marina | reverse complement strand
CCTTGTAGACTGGACGTAGCAGCTCCTGGACTTTCCCCGAGGTTGTTAGTCCCAGCTCTTTTTAGCTGCACACAGGAAAGATGCACCGGAACAGTTCCACACAATCAAAAAGTCAACTCAAAAAACTCAGTTCATGTTAGAATAAGCCGTTGCTCAGGTGGTTTCCTCTTCATCATTGATCAAAGAAACAAATGTCTTTAGAACTTTTGTCGGTCCAACACTGTACGTAAATAACACTTACCAATGAGACCAAAGAGGTCTTCTGTCAAATCAAAATGGACTTTTGTGAGACTCTAAATCTGGTCTAATTAAAGGATACTTCAAAACAAACTCTCATGATTTATTTATTTTTTTTATATCATATATTTTTAATATAATATATTATTTTTTTATTAATCAATACCAATACCCGGGTATCTTGTGTAATGTAAACCTTTTGAACCAAATAAAACACAATACCATTAATATTTTATTAATAACCAACCTTCTTGAGATACCTAACGATGTTTGATGTTTACTAAATGTGTGATATTGTGTATTCTGCACATTTTGTAGCAGTACCCAACTTTTCTTGATGTGGAAATGATTGGACCTTTTTTTTTCTTTTGAATGAACAGAGTATTCGTAACTAGGAGATGTGCACAAGGGCTGTCTTTGTATCTGTGACGTCAGCATTGTCCTCCTCCCTCCCCCCTTAGTCCACCCCTTTCAGTCGCACACTGTGAGCTTCCCTCTTTGAGTCAGTCTTGTCTTGGTTGTCCATGGAGTCAGATCTCTGATGTTAGTACATTAGACATACAACAAGTCGACAAAAAGCAAACATAGAAACAAACAGATCTGACAATACAGACACAAAACATGAAGGGCCAATAAACGTTTCATTGCCTTGTTTTCAAAAATAAAATGTAGAGTTTGGTCAAAATATTTGGTACCAAGGAAAAATAAAAATCCCCAATGCGCATATAAAGAAAAACAAATGTAGTACATCATACACATTCCTTCATTTTCTCTGCTGCATCCACGCACAGTCCACACACAAGTAAAACTTCAAGCTGCATTCATTCACATTCCACTGAATGAGTCAACTCTCAAAGACACAGCTTTCCTGGATACGGATACACACAGAAAACCATCCTGTACGGAGGGGGTAGAAAGAAACATTAAGTGAATCAATTGCTGGCACGTAATACCATTGTCTTCGGTTGTTCACTCCTACAACACATTGTTAAACTATTGTCTCGACTCTTGGACATTTACAAGCTGCTAGAAAGAGAAAAACAAAAGTTATTAATTTATAAAATTTCTGATTTCTAATTAAACAATATTAATTGATTACAGTTATATTTATATCCTTCATTTACTAAGTCGAGTACTCGTTGTGCTTCTACTTGCATCTATGTGCATTGTTTCCCACTTGTAGCCGTGTCATGGAGAATACCAGTAACTAAGATGGCCGCTGGGCAGGGACTGAAGTTCCCTCAGTTAAGATGGCTACCTGGAAAGGAAGTTGTAGGAGTTAAGATGGCCACCGGAGTGGGAATGGGATTAGTTAAGATGGCTGCTGGAACGGAAATGGGACGTAGGGCGTGCCATCTTGTGTAATAACTGGATACAAGGAGGTGAGCCACGGGCGTGGTTTTGGCACTGACGTACTTTACAGGTCCACCCCTCTGAAGAGGGAGACTGAGGGGGCTAGTGATATGGCGGGGGATGTTTCTGCATCGGAAGCGTGGCAGGGTCCACCTGCGCCATTTTAGGGGCTGTGCAGGCGGCATGTAAAAGTAATCATTTGTCTTTTCATTATACATTTCTGCCCAGACTAAATTCTTATATTTAATAATTTACCGCTGATGTTCGCATTGGTTTTCATGACATCTAAAATATAATGTTGTAAATTCAAGGCCGAATGTCCAGTGTTCACTCCTTTTTGGCCTAATGCCAGAACACTTCCCTGTGAGCGATGATTTCTTCCATTCTCAACTTAACCCTTAATTTGGCCTCATCATCACATCAATAGAGCAGATTTCACTCACAGTAAACTTGGCTGTGTGACCTTCATCTACTAGTCGGTTCTCTGGCAACACACAAGGTCAGATTTCTGGTCCACACAGACATAATAAGTGGATTATCATAGTCATAAATTCCAAGGGGGGGGGGCTGCGAAAACTGCAAACTGCAGGAGACACAAAGCTGAACTAAAACTGAAGAAGATCCTTTTTTTTTTTTTTTTTTTGCAATGGAAATATGGCTATTCTTCTCAACCTAGTACAACTTTCTATAAGTCACTTACATAAACCATATCAACCATTTTTGCTGCACCAGCCTATTACCCTTCTAACCAACTTCTCTTTCCCTTCAATACACTTTCCACAGTCCATCACAGTCCATCTTAAACAAGCTTTTCACATCCTTCACATATCTTTTGCCTTCTTTATTCCACCAGACTGACAGCATTCTGAGCACCAGCCGGGAGACTGTGCTGTCTTTTGAACACTTGAAGCATATCTTACAGTGCCCTATTGGCACGGCCGTTTTCGCCAACCTGAGTTAACCGTCCTCCGAATAGCCAATAAATCACGGGGGGAAGGGAAAGAGAAACACACTACGATTTCCCCGGGGAGAGAGAAACCACTACGATCTCCCCAATTTACACGCCGACTCAAGCGGCTAAACTTCAAACTTCAAACTACAATCATCACTTCGCCCGTGAGGGAGTTGCAACAATGGGCACGACAGTTACCACTCAGCGCACTGACAACCTAACAACTAACTAACTGGTCTGAGACTCGGGTAACTTGTCGGTATACCCCAGGCTCGCGCTCCGGATAACTTGTCGGTATACCCAGGCGCCACCAAAATCCCAGGCGCACGCTCCGGGTAACTTGTCGGTATACCCAGGCGCCACCAAAATCCCAGGAGCACGCTCCGGGTAACTTGTCGGTATACCCAGGCGCCGCCTAAATCCCTACTCCAGGCGCACGCTCCGGGCAACTTGTCAGTATACCCTGGCGCCGCCTAGATAACTACTCTAACGTGTTAGGCGCACGCTCTGGGTAACTTGTCGGTATACCCAGGCGTCACCTAAACAACTACTCCAACGTGTTCTCACAGATTCCGCTGCCAGTCTGGGTCCCTAACGTGATCTGATTGAATCCCCGCGTGACCTTATTACAAACGTTTGAAAAGCTATAGGTTCTAGAACCCCCGGCGAAGACCACCAGGTGTCTGGTCACGTGACGTTTCACTCAGGTCCCACACAACCTAAACCCCAGGCTGCCACTACCCCCTCGAGCCACAGGCAAATTAACACATACAGTGTATATGCAACTTACCGTGGTCTTAGTGAGGGTAATTAGGCCTCCGTTCGGGAGGGAGTGGGTCCTGTGGTCGGTCAAGGGTTGGGACACCGAGCGAGTCCTGATGCTCCTTTCGGGGGCCCCACTTTGTTGGGCGCCAGCTGTTGAGGTAGCAAATAATATTGCTTTTTTGGGGTTCAATCAGTCACTCCGAATCAAACAGGCATGACTGTACACTTATCTAAGAAAAGACACTGACACAATATATATAGTTCAGCATCAGATCTATGACATGCCTAGTGGCTGCTGTCTCTATAGCTCTGAAGTTCCTCTTTTATTATAACGGTACATATCTTCACAGAAAAAGTAGAAGGGGCGTAAGCATGCAAATAACTAATAATGTATATATCTTTTTGTACTCCTACGTGGTCTTGATTGGGCAAGGAGCCTCATGCCATCCTGCATCACTGCCTTGAGAAAGAGATAAGGCCCACGTGTAGATAAGAGTACAGGCGCCATCTTAGACCTGTTGCATCAGCTAAATATGAATACATTTTATGCAAGCTTTATAAAGACTACAGAGTATAAGTATAAAAGTATATAAAGGCACATTTGTTCTTGTATCATCACATTATCCGGGATATTGAATTCACATTATCCTGAAGACGTGGGAAACTCAGGATTTGCAATAGAATACATTACATTAAGTCCATATACCTCGACACTACAGCTGCTTGCACTGCCTCCTTTAAACTGTTATCGTACCACTCTGTGGTCTCCTGATGCTACAGCTGCTGGCACTTCCTCCTTTACATTGTTGTCGTAACACTCTGTGGTCTCCTCATGCTACAGATGCTGACACTGCCTCCTATACACTATCGTTGTGCCATTCTGTGGTCTTCTCATACTACAGCTGCTGTCAATGCCTCTTCTACTCTGTTGTTGTAACACTTTGTGGGCTCATGATGCTACAGCTGCTGGTACTGCCACCTCTACACTGTCGTCATGCCACTGTGTGGTCTCCACATGCTACAGCTGCTGACACTGCCTCCTATACACTGTCGTCGTGGCACTCTGTGATCTCCACATGCTACAGCTGCTGACACTGCCTCCTATATACTGTCGTTGTGCCACTATGTGGTCTCCTCATGCTATAGCCGCTTTCACTGCCTCCTCTACACTGTTGTCGTGCAACTCTGTGGTCTCCTGATGCTACAGCTACTGCCACTGCCTCCTCTACACTGTCGTCATGCCACTCTGTGGTCTCCTGATCCTATATCTGCTGGCACTGCCTCCTGTACACTAGCATCGTGCCACTCTGTGGTCTCCTGATACTACAGCTGCTGCCACTGCCTCCTCTACACTGTCGTCGTACCACTCTGTGGTCTCCTGATGCTACATCTGCTGCCACTGCCTCCTCTACACTGTCATCGTACCACTCTGTGGTCTCCTCATGCTACAGCTGCTGGCATTGCCTCCTCTACACTATCTTTGTACCACTCTGTGGTCTCCTCATATTACAGCTGCTGGCACTGCCTCCTCTACACTGTCATCGTACCACACTTTGGTCTCCTCATGCTACAGCTGCTGTCAATGCCTCCTATGCACTGTCAAAGTGCCACTCTATGGCCCCCTAAAGCTACAGCTACGGCCACTGCCTCCTCTACACTGTTGTCGTACCACTCTGTGATCTTCTGATGCTACAGCTGCTGGCACTGCCTCCTCTACACTGTCGTCGTACCACTCTGTGGTCTCCTCATGCCACAGCTTTTTCCACTGCCTATTATACACTGTTGTTGTGCCACTCTATGGCCTCCTGTTGCTACAGCTGCTTGCACTGCCTCCTCTACATTGTCGTCGTACCACTTTGTGGTCTCCTCATGCTACATCTGCTGCCACTGCCCCCTCTACACAGTCATCGTGCCACTCTGTGGTTTTTTGATGCTACAGCTGCTGCCACTGCCTCATCTACACTGTCATCATTCCACTCATTGGTCTTCTCATGCTACAGCTGCTGCCACTGCCTCCTATATACTGTCGTCGTGCCACTCTGTGGTCTCCTTATGCTGCTGCCACTGCCATCTCCACTCTGTCGGGGGGGCTCTTCTTGTATAAGCGTATAATAGAACAGGTTCTGTAGAAATCTATGGGGAATCAGTGAATTGGTGTAAAAGGAGTGCACTCTTTGGCGCTCTAGTAGGATCTCGGGCCTCTGCATGGTTCTTTATAGCTGGCGCTAACATTTACCTGTAAGGCTGAGTTCACACTTGAGTTATTTGGTGAGTTTTGGCCCTATAACTGCCCAAATACGTAAAGTGTGCAGCGATTCTAAGAACGACGCCTGTTATCTGCATGTCATACTGGCTTACAGTATTGTTTCACTACCACAGCAGACTCCTTATGCGTGTTACTGCAAGGCACAGTGTTCTACACTACTATACAGGCTCTCTGCAGCCAGAAAGTAGCTGTTTTTTAATGCGATTCGCCACAAATTTATTCTGATCGAATTGTTTCTGAAAATTTGGCGAACCAACTGAATCGAATTTTTGAAAAATTTGCTCATCTCAAATTGTGACTGCATTAGTGGGAATTAGCATATGCTTCTTGCACTGTGCACATGCTAAATTAAGTCAGGGAGCACTTTTTTGAAAAAATGCAGTGCTTTACAGAAGGTGCTGGCAATGTTCAAGAGACTATCCTCACATTTCAGCCATTCTTATGTGGAAAGTAACTCCCTCCTGACTTGCATTGACAGAACAGTCTGCCATTACACCACATGCTCTACAAAATTTTAACTTACTGAAATTTCACCTTGCAGATGCTAGAGAGTTTATATGAGCAATAGAAAACATTGAATGACATTTTTTGTTTTGAGGTCAGACAATTGTAGCTGATTGTTGTGAAAAATATAATAATGTACAGTACAGACCAAAAGTTTGGACACACATGTGGAATTATATACTTAACAAAAAAAAACAACTGAAAATATGTCTTATATTCTAAGTTCTTCAAAGTAGCCACCTTTTGCTTTGATTACTGCTTTGCGCACTCTTGGCATTCTCTTGATGAGTTTCAAGAGGTAGTCACCTGAAATGATATTCCAACAGTCTTGAAGGAGTTCCCAGAGATGCTTAGCACTTGTTGGCCCTTTTGCCTTCACTCTGCGGTCCAGCTCACCCCAAAGCATCTCGATTGCATTCAAGTCTGGTGACTGTGGAGGCCAGGTCATCTGGCGTAGCACCCCATCACTCTCTTTCTTTTTTTTTTCTTTTTTTTTATACGTTTTATTGATATTTCACAAAACGTACAATATTTGCAGCAAAAGTACAAACAATGTTACAGCAACAATAAAGGAAATCAAAACCAAGAAAAACAAGGTCATGACATTTACAGTATGTGATTGATACATTAGAGTTTAGTGTACAGGTTACACAATTCAGAGTAGTAGAGAGTCAGGTGGAACAGTAATAAAATTACTGAGGTCACGGCTGTTGAAAACAAAGCTAACAAGGGGTGAGCAGAGAGACACAGTTTAACTCAAATACAGATGTTAAAAAAAGGTATAGAAACCTCTATATTTCACCCAGGGATTCCAAACCTCCTGAAACTTTCCCGTGGAGTGCTTTTCCCAGGATAAAAGCTGTTCAAACCTAAAAAGCTGGTCCCCTTTAGCTTTCCTACAAGGGATCATCTCTCTAGAGGATTGGCACCTCCAGCAGATGGGGTTAGTGCCAGGGTATATCCTGGCTAGTCTATCCGGGGTATAGTACCATCTAGTAAGCAGTTTATATGTGTTCTCTTGTAGTTTAACACATGTAAAGAGAATGTGGGGAGCGGCTAAGAGAAATTTAATTTCTTCCTGTGTAAATGTCATCACTCTCCTTCTTGGTCAAATAGCCCTTACACAGCCTGGAGGTGTGTTTGGGGTCATTGTCCTGTTGATAAATAAATGATGGTCCAACTAAACGCAAACCGGATGGAATAGCATGCTGCTGCAAGAAGCTGTGGTAGACATGCTGCTTCAGTATGCCTTCAATTTTGAATAAATCCCCAACAGCGTCACCAGCAAAGCACCCCCACACCATCACACCTCCTCCTCCATGCTACACGGTGGGAACCAGGTATGTAGAGTCCATCCATTCAGCTTTTCTGTGTCGCACAAAGACATGGTGGTTGGAACCAAAGATCTCAAATTTGGACTCATCAGACCAAAGCACAGATTTCCACTGGTCTAATGTCCATTCCTTGTGTTCTTTAGCCCAAACAAGTCTCTTCTGCTTGTTGCCTGTCCTTAACAGTGGTTTCCTAGCAGCTATATTACCATGAAGGCCTTCTGTGAAACAGTCTCCTCTTAACAGTTGTTGTAGAGATGTGTCTGCTGCTAGAACTCTGTGTGGCATTGACCTGGTCTCTAATCTGAGCTGCTGTTAACCTGCCATTTCTGAGGCTGGTGACTCGGATGAACTTATCCTCCGCAGAAGAGGTGACTCTTTGTCTTCCTTTCCTGGGGCGGTCCTCATGTGAGCCAGTTTCTTTGTAGCGCTTGATGGTTTTTGCGACTGCACTTGGGGACACTTTCAAAGTTTTCCCAATTTTTCGGACTGACTGACCTTCATTTCTTAAAGTAATGATGGCCATTCGTTTTTCTTTACTTAGCTGCTTTTTTCTTGCCATAATACAAATTCTAACAGTCTATTCAGTAGGACTATCAACTGTGTATCCACCTGACTTCTGCCCAACACAACTCATGGTCCCAACCCCATTTATAAGGCAAGAAATCACACTTATTAAACCTGACAGGGCACACCTGTGAAGTGAAAACCATTTCAGGTGACTACCTCTTGAAGCTCATCAAGAGAATGCCAAGAGTGTGCAAAGTAGTAATCAAAGCAAAAGGTGGCTACTTTGAAGAACCTAGAATATAAGACATATTTACAGTTGTTTCACACTTTTTTGTTAAGTATATAATTCCACATGTGTTAATTCATAATTTTGATGCCTTCAGTGTGAATCTACAATTTTCATAGTAATGAAAATACAGAAAACTCTTTGAATGAGAAGGTGTGTCCAAAGTTTTTGTCTGTACTGTAAGTCTGTGAATTTTATGGGTCTCAAATCAAATGTCTTTCTATTTCATTTTAGAATAATGTTCTGTAAATATTTATGTTGTCAGATATATTAGAAAACCTGACAAATATTATGTAAGTGTATATGATGTAAGCACTTAACCTTTTGATCTAAAAACCACTGGAATTACAACACTCCACATACCTAGGAAATGATGTTAATTTTAGCAGTTTAAGGCAGGTATGCTCAACTTGCGGCCCTCTAGCTGTTCCAAAACTACAACTCCCAGCATGCTGTAATAGCTTTAGGCTGTTCAGGCATGCTGCGAGTTGTAGTTTTGCAACAGCTGGCGGGACGCAGGTTGGGAATCCCTGATGTAAAGTGTATGTAGTAAACCATTCCATTCTTTACGTTGTTGGAATTGAAATAGCAGAAGTTCCTTCCTTATTATTCTATTCTATAAGTATAACGACTAGATGCCATACATGGCGCTTGGTGCTAAGCTTTTATATGGAGCATCATACATGTACAGCACAGGATTACAGCTACTTTCAACTATAATATAGTAGGAGCAGGTGTCGAGTCCCCAGATGTCAGTGACAGTCAGGCAGCCCGGGGGAAGACAGAAATGATTTATTACCACTTCTGCCTTTTCCTTTGATAAGTTATTTAGGATACAAACCTTGGTGTTTGTGTAATACTGTATAATAACACTATGTCACATGTCCAATAGGTTTGTTACTACACACATTTACAATGCTTCAAGGACACCAGAAGGACCAATGTTAAGGCTATTTATTGAGCCCTTGTGTGACAGACATGGCACACCAGTTAGCATCCTGTGTGTCACTATAGGTCATGCTGTCCAGGCACTATTATTCTTTTACCTAGAAGTTTTACTCCATGCACTTGGTCCCAATGATGCACCCATTACCAGAAGGGCAAAATACATCAGAATGGTTTAGGGGAACAATAGCCTCCATAGGGACGTCAATAAGTGGAGTCAGTTTTTTCAGAGCTAGTGTTCTACTTGGTTGGAAGGGAACTTTGATCACTAGAACGGGATAGTTTCTGTCCTACCATTTACCAATTCTTGTTGTGGATACTGTTCATATTCCATTTGGGCTGAAGTGCTGTAGACATTTTAAATACATAAATAAATTAAATGGAACCGCAATATGGAAATACATCCAAATACTCCAATCAGAATTGGTACCAAATAGACAAATGTACTGTAACATTGTTTTATCGGGCATTATCTGTTTACTATTAATGCATGCACTGATATAAAACTGTATATGCATGTTCTGATTAGTATGATTTGGGTTACACAATGAACAGAGATTAATACTTCATCCTTTTGTTAACTAAGTGATTTAGGTTGATTTAGGCTGAACAAACATGCTTGAATGTTTTCTGCGTAATGATGGTTATAACTCAAACAATTGGTTTAATATTACTGTGTCTAGCAATTATTTACAAAGTCTGACTTAGTATAATGCAGGGTCATAGCTATAGGGGATGCAGAGGTAGCAGTCATTACCGGACCTAGAAGCCTGAGGAGGCTCAAAGATCCTTGTGCTACATAAGAAGATCCTGGTATGATAGAAAGTGCATGCTGGTGATGTTAGACCTATGGTTCGAGGGAAGGGGTTAGGTCAAGAATTTGGCATGGGGGGAGGGTGCAGTTTCAATTTTTGCCTCAGGCAACATGAAGACTATGTGCTTCCCTGCCCCTGACCACAAAGCACTGAAGGAAGAGGGGCCCCAGATGAACTCTTGCACCAGGGCCCATGATGCTTTAGCTACAACCCTGGAATATTGTATTTGATTAGTTGATTGAATTTCAATAGACTATGTACATGATGTGAACAGTCTTAGAAGTATAGCATGTAGCAAGAGTTAACCACTTCAGTCACTGTGACATACCTGTAACCTTGAGGGCTTGTACAGAGTGCTGACTGTATAATACAGCAAACACCCAACTGCAATGACCTGGATCGGCAATGATGCTGATACTGGTAATTTTAACCCCTCAGATGCCGCATTCACTAGCGATTGTGGCCTCTATGAGGTTAGGCAGAAGGATGCAGCTCCCTCTGCCTTCCAATCAAAGTCCCCACAGTGAAATTGCGGAGCTCCAATCCATGACTATGGAAGCTTCCCAGACTTGTCATGGTAATCAGCCTGCCAAGCCATGGAGAAGCCAGCTCAGCAGGCAAAGTGACAAAATCCCATTCACCATAATAGATCTCTTTCTGTCAGCAGGATATGGGGTATAGAGATATTAACATCTATGTATTACTCTCTGCGTTGTAATTCCAAATATACTATTTTTATCAGAGCAGTAGTTTCTTTAAAAAATCGTTTTAATTCATATGTTAATTACTCACTTAAGGAGCCCAAGGGGCTGTGTCACCGGCCATTGGAGCCCAGCCGGGTCGAATATTTTGGAGCCCAGCGCCGCCCTCCTGCTAATTATGCACTCCCCTTTAGTGCCCTGGTCTTCTCTGGCTGTGGCGTAATCTCACGCATGTGCCGTAGAGACATGAGTTTTCACCCTTCACCCGTGCGGTGTCCTGGCAGCGGCCTCATCTGACTAAATGCGCATGCGCCGGCGCGAGATTACGCTGCAGCCAGAGAAGACCAGAGCACTAAAGGGGAATGAATAATTAACAGGAGGGCGGTGCTGGGCTTCAAAATATTTGGCGCGGGTGGGCTCCAACGAGGACACAGCCCCTTGGACTCCTTAAGTGAGTAATTAACATATGAACGATTTTTTAAAGACTGCTCTGATAAAAGTAAGAATAGTATATTTGGAATTACAGCGCAGAGAGTAATATATAGATGTTAATATCTCTATACCCCATATCCTGCTGACAGAATTCCTTTAAATATTTCCAAATTTTACATATAAAAATATATAAACAATAAAAACAAACAACAGGTATCACCGTGTCTAAAAATGTCTGAACTGTTAAAATACTAAAATATTTTTCCCCAAACAATTGAATAACAGTGAGTGAAATGGTCCCTAAAAGTGGTACCAATAAAGACTACAGTTCATCCTGCAAAAAAAAGCCATCATACAGGAATGTGGATTGAAATATTAAAAAGTTATAGCTGTCAGAAAATGTTGATACAAAGAAATAATTTTTTTTAAAGGTTTGGTTTTATATATATATATATATATATATATATATATATATATATATATATTTTAAGTCGTTTTTAAAAAAAAATATATATATACAAATTGCAATAGCATCAAAACCCAAAAACCTTTGTCAGAATTGTGTTTGTTTTTTTTTTTTTAAACTTAACCCCACAAAGAATTCTTACCTGTTTTCCAATACATGTTCAGTGATTATCTGCTGTGGTTGCATGCCATATACTGGAATATCACCACTGCATTTTGCAATCAAGCAGCTTCATAGGAACCAGACCTGTCCAAAAGGGGTATCATGACATAATTTGTTATATTAAGGAAACATGAGAGCTTATCAAATATTTTTAATTATCTCAGACAAACTATTTAATAATAGATCAACTATTCTGGGGAAAAGGTGGTGATTTTTTAATATTTATTGATTTTTAGATATTTAAAAGCTTTTATTTTACTTTATTAAATAAATATACACATGATTTTTGCACGGGAAATGTATACTACTTAAAAGAAAGCTGGAATAACAGGATGTATTATTTTTGGCTGCCTGTGTTTGCCGCGTGTTTGCAATCGGTGTGCTTATCCACTAGCGTTTTATTCATGGAGAGAATGATTTGAAAATGTGTGAAGAAATGCCAAGAGCTATTACAGCATGCTCTGTTATTGAAAATAAGCCAGCAAAGAAAAAAACACCCTACGTATGTGTCCTGTAGCTTGTGTTTTCCCAGCAAAAAACATGAAAATGCAGGTGCACTTAAAATTCAAAAGTGCAAAAAATGGCAGCAAAATCCTATGTGTGAAAGAATACTAAGTGGATTTGAACATTAGATTGCTTTTACAGCTGACTGCAATAGTTTACTACTATAGTCACCGAACAGTGTATCGCAGACACAGCCCCTATTTAAGTTCACAGCAAACAATCCAGTGCTTGGCCACAGCAGAAAAACAGAAACACAAAATAAATCCAGATGTTGCTGCTGAAAACGATGATCTTTATTAATCCATTATAAAATAGCACAAGAGTGCATGAAAAAATTATCCAATAGTACTGTTGATGCGCTTCAGATGTTACCTATGCATAATATAACTTGACTGTTATGACTAAGCACTGGTAAAATGCGAAAGATCTGGATTTCTTTCTTGTTACTGCAGACTATGGTAAAACTGCAATGTTCCTATTAAGCCCTAGCAGGCCTCAGTGGAACTTTTACTATGGCAGGCATGGGAACCTACCAAGGCTCGTGGCTGTCATAGCAACTAAACAGCTTCTGTGATCTCATTGTGGCCACTTTATACATTTGGACCTACTGTAACTAACCCTATGTTTCCACAGGCTGTTTTTAATTTGTGCAATATATAGCTGTAGTCTGCACTCCCTAAATTCACTTGAGGCCAGTTGGCGCAGAGGGAGATATCATATAGAGTAGGTTCCCATCCAGAAAGAAGTCACCTTGCTGTGGTGGATGTGCACAAATGATTTTGATCAAAATATATTTACATAGTATCTGATATTCATTTTATATCGTGAATATAACATTAGTTTTAGAGTTCAGTGAACCTGCGTTTCGGGTTCGGGGTTTAAGTGAATTAAGTAATGGATTCCATTCTCATGGAATTGATCACATAATTCAGTGCTGGCATGCCGCATAAGTGTATGGCCAGCTCTGAGGTTTCCGTTCTGCTGGCCATACACTTGTATTATGACGGCATGCAAAACAGAATGCCTCTAAAGGCATTCCGTTTGGCATGTCGGCATCGAATTACCTTATGGATTCCGTGAGAACAGTTGCAGTTTGGGATCGTTCATCCCTACATATAAGGAAGGGGTTATGCCATGATTTGTGGAAAAAAAATATGAAAATTGAATATCACATATTTCAAGGTAATCTCTTTCTAGCAAAGCTGGATCCAGCCCTGTGCCTCACATGAATCCTTTCATTTCACAATATTGCTGTAACCACTCTGATAGGTTTTCTTTATGCTGGCAGCTCATGGGACGGGTCATTTCTCAGGGGCATGTCCTTCCTATTCTCCCTTTCACTGTTATAGCTGCTAACAGTAGAAATAGCTGGTAGTGGTTGAAAGATGAAACTAAGAACAAGTAACAATGCTTATCCATCTCAGTAGGTGGACGTGCACATTACAATACAGATTATACTGTACACAGGGGGACCATTATAATGACGTAAAGTTAATGCTCACAATTACAGCATTTTTGTAACATAAAGTACAATATATTACAAATATAACTAGCTTTTCGTGTTGACATATTAAAATAACATTTAATGGTGACACAATCCCTTGAACAATGGACAACTTAGACCACAGACACTAATAGTAGATGTCAGCTGTGTAAAAGAGCAGACACCCACCTTCTATTGCTCCTGTTCAGTTCCTCGGTAGACACCATCTATAAAAATCCTCCATCTACCAGGCATGTACAGCGGATGTCGGGAAGAGACTAAACAAGTGTTTCAAAAGTAGAAACATGCCATGGCTAACAACAATAGTTTTTGTTCAAAGCATGTAGGAGTTCTCTTGTACTTACAATCAGGATTCTAATAATGTTCGTATAAAAAGTTGAAGGGCTTAATTAGACAAGCTCTGGAGCAAAGATTCTTATTGGAAACTACTGTATAAAATGATTTGTTCATGCGCTATGGTTCCCACACAGCTAACAAAAAATCCACTAAAAGCACATCAATGTAGTAAAAAAAACAGCAAAATTTGTAAATAAGGTAACAAAAAACAAAAAACAAAATATGTGTGAACCAAGCCATCAGAAGCTTATCCCGACAAAATTCTTTGCATAGCTATTCTGGAAGGGTTGCCATGCCAAGCAACTGAGCCCCGTCTTGTCATAATATCAGCCCTTGGATCTCATGTGCTGAATTGGCTTCTTATTGTCCTTCTGGTAATCTGACTGTAGTAGTTCCTGGACTACCCCTTTGTCAGCTATTTGGCCTCTATATGTCTTTCTTGGTTCTGACCTTGCTTATCTACTGCTCCTTGCACCCTGGACATTCTGGTTGGTTCGTTTTTGGCAAACTCACACTAGTTTTCTTCTACCTAAGGCCCCATTCACACGACCGTATGTATTCCGTGATCCGTATAAAAACGGAACGGAAGACATACGGAAAGTCTTCCGTAGTGTTCTGCACTTGCGGACCCATTGACTTTAATGGGGCTACGGACGTGATTTTGCGGCCAAGTATAGGACATGTTTTATTTTTTTTGCGGGGGAACTTTCGTGAGATACGGGATGCGGAATGCACATGGTGTGCATTCCGTATTTTTTTTCTCCTATGGAAAAATGAATGGGTCCGTATGGTCCATTTTTGCGGATAAGATGCGGAAATGTACATACGGTCGTGTGAATGGGGCCTTACTCTGTACATAACATGAGTGCTCTGGTGAAGAACCTACAGTGAGGGTAGACTTTTGAGTTTCAAACTGGTGTAAATTAGAACTGGCTTAGTTGCCCATAATAAACCAATCAGATTCCACCTTTCATTTTTTACTGTTCATTTGGTGGAATCTGATTGTTTGCTATGGGCAACTAAGCCAGTTCTAATTTACATCAGTTTGATAAATGACCCCAATTGTTTCTAATGAAGAAGTTCTGTTTGTTTCCAGATTTTGGAGAGATGTTATTACAATCCCTAGGTTCAGACATCTTTTTCCCTTTTTCCTCTTCATTTCACCCTGAGACTAATGGACAGACTGGTTTATTAATCATATCTAGCACATTTTTTTAACTGATAAAAAAATGTTCTGTGGGTCCTTTGTTTTGTGTGTGGGGAAAAGGTATGGTTGTCTACTAAAAATTTGCATCTCAAAGTACCTTCATATAAGTTGGGTCCCAGATATAACGATTTCTATAAGATTGTCGAATTCCAACAGCTTCTAACTTATTCTTTTATGATTCACAATGTTTTTATAAATCACTTTTGCCTGTGACTACACCTAATGAACCTTATGGTCCTGTTCTGGTAGAGGGATACCTACCGGTGAGGCTAGAAACCAAACCAATTGCCTCCAAGGCAAGTCAATGAATTTAAATCTTCTACTCAACCACTGCCAGCTGATGGTGATTTTGAATGCCACCCTAGCTCAGTTTCTACCACTGGACCTTTCTGGGTTAACCTCTAATCTGCTGAATTGGCTTCTTCTGATTTTTCTGTTATATATCCCCCTTGGCTAGTTTCTGGATTAACCTCTTATCTGCTTAATTGGTTTCTTCCGATCCTCCTGATAATCTGACAGACTAGTTCCTGGATTACCCCTTCGTCAACTGTTTGGGCTCTATCTGTCTTTCCAGGTTTGACCGTGCTTGTCTGCCACTTTTTACACCAGGTCATTCTGGTAGGTCTGCTTCTGGCAAACTTGCACCTGTTTTCTGCTACCTTACTCTGGAAACATAATCTTGGTCCCTAGTAGCCATATCCAATCTTGTGGCAGGCTCTGGTGAGAAACCTATTGGTAGCCTAAGCTTCCTACCACCTTGAGTGATTAAGAAAGATTGGTAAAAGTTTCTGCGTTTGCTGGTTGTGGTTTTAGATGGAGACCAAAGTATTTCTTTATACCAGCTCTTAAGGGTAGTTTCACACTATGGGGGAGATTTTTTCAAAAGCGGTGTAAAGGAAAACTGGCTTAGTTGCCAATAACAATCAACGAAAGGTGAAATCCAATTGGTTGCTATGGACAAATAAGCCAGTTACCCTTTAAAACACTTTTGATAAATCCACCCTATGTTTTTTTTTTCAAAAACATCACTTTTTTGTTGTCATTTTTATTTGTAGTACAAAATGCAGGGGCCAGGTGTGATAGGCTGGACAATAGTAATATATACTTCTGTATAGGACGGTGGCTCAGTGGTTAGCACTGGTGCCTTGCAAAAAGTGAAATTTGTATGCTCTCCCCATGTTTGCATAGGTTTTTTCCGGTTTCCTCCAACACTCCAAAGACATTATGGTAGGGAACTTAGATTGTGAGCCCCATTGGGGACAGCTTGATGCTAATGTCTATAAATAAATAAATATAGGGGAAAAAAGTCTAAAAAAATGTAAAAATGCTGTGTGACTACAAAGTGCCACACCAAAAAAATGTTTGTAAGAAAGATGAATTACATGGCATTTTTTACAAGCCAACGCTTCAGATAAAAATTATAGTTGCGGCAGCAACCTAATCCTTTTTTTCTGATGAGTAACCAATCCTGTTTGTAGCTGAAAACAATTCATACAGAAACTTCCCGAAAGCAGCACTCCAGAAATTCGGATTAACTGCTTGACAGCTATTTTGTAGGGAAAATAAATATCACTAATTATTTAAATTGGATTCATAAAAGTTTTGCAGAGTCATCATAATTAATCAAGGTCATTACGAGAAATGTCCATTTTTTACTATATACTGTAGATGGCTAATGAAATATTTATAGCTGTTCACACACTTACTGTAATAAGTAATTTGTGGGCATGAAATGAAACTACAATTACAGTTAAATAAACACACACTAATGGCATTTCAGTAAGCAGTAATTAATATAAATATTTAATTGTTGACCAGTGTTTCATTATATGGCAAAACAGGAGTGATTTAAAGTTTAATTTGATTTTAATAAGTCAGTATTTTAATATTTTCAACAAATGATATCAAAATTAAAAACAAAAAAAACAAATTAAAGTCTGTAAATATGAAGGGCATGTTTTTGAATTGAGCATTCATATTTTTACTAACATTGTAGTATATTATAAATTAAAATATTGCCATTTAATTTTGTATATGTTATTTAAATCAATAGAATTTAAATTGTATAGAGAAAAAAAGTTAGTGGTTTAACAATGGTCACATAGTAAGTAGACTTTTACATTTTTCAGAACTATAGGAACACGTTGTAGTAAATTGCTAATTAATTGCTTTCAGTAGTTAGAGTAAATTAAGCAAAAATGGCAAATAAGTCAGAGCAGAATAAATTGTTATGGCTAATAATAATAGACTGGGTTACCCTAGAATGCATATAGGGGAAAATTTTGTTCATCTACACAGAGCAAAGTAATTCATTTGCAATGATTTTCATTTTGTTTGCCCTCTATTTAAACTTGGAAGGAACATTTATATTGACATGGAAAATAAATTTCCCTCCATTTCCAGTTCAAAGTTACACTCTTTAGGTGAGATACAAACAGAGCATTTTGCCATTTTGCATAAAGCGCAGGACGTTCCGTAAGTCTTCCTTACCTAACAAGTTGGCAAAAAAAAGTTTAAGAACTCAAGTTGCGCCAAATTGTGCATAAATTTTGCCAATTTACACCAGTTTTAGACAGTTTTTGGGACAGACACTTTAGTAAATTTGGGCCATAGCCTTTTGTTTGCAGCATGTGTGGGGTTTGTAGCTTTTTTCCAGCATGCTCTAGGTATGGCTTATACACTATGGCAAATGCTCAAAATTAATATAGTCTTTTAATAGCTTTTTAAAGATTAGAACAAACAGTTTGTGGGCTCTAAGGGTGCTTTCACACTACATTCTTTTTATTAGTGTAATTCCTAGTTGGTTTTGTTTCTTATATTCCTTTTGAATGAAGGGGTTGAAAAAGGGGTTATAAGGGTTAGCCAATTCAAAATTTGACATAATGTCATATAAAGCTGTGTCTGCTACTAGAGATAAGCGAATGAAAGCTGACGAAGTGGAATTCGTTACGAATTTCATGGAAAATTCGATTTGCAACAAAAGCAAATTTCATGGTGATTCATAGTAATGAATCTTTTTTTTTTCCCTAAAATGGCCGCAAGCACATGCCATGACATGGGGGAAGGATTTTTGGGACAAAGACATGTAGCCAATTAGCAGCCAGCCAGGTCCTGTGATGTCACAGCCCTATAAATAGCTCAGCAGCGCTGGAATCTGCCATTTGCTATTGATTTTAGACCAGAGACAGACGTCAGGAGAGATAGGGCAAGTGAAAGAAAAACTAAAGAAAAGAAATGAGGAGATCAGGTATAGATAATCTGAATTGCAGGGATAGGAGAGGGACGATTTCTAGACAGAAAATCAAGCAGTGAAATCGCTATTCTGGTACACTGAGCAGCAGTGAGTGGGCATAGGGGTTAGCCTGTTATACAACACTGCACGCTGTTCTAAAGGCTGTTTTGGGGTGCTTTATGTCACTTTTTGCAGTGCAGTAAGAGGGTCAGAGCCTTGTTTGGGGTACATTAAAAAATTAATAAATTAATAAATTAAAAAATGAAAAAAATAAGTAAAAAAATAATAAATAAAAACTAGAGATGAGCGAGTAGTGTTCGATCGAGCCGGTATTCGATCAAATACTATGATATTCGGCATACTCAATTTCAATCGAGTATAACGGCGATGGCGCACTTAGAATTCGTTTCCCCTCCCACCTTCCCTGGCGCTCTTTTTCCACCAATCAACATGCAGGGGGGGTATGACAGGCCCGCGGAGCACGCTGGCAGCGCGAAAACAGCGTCTACATGGATTGGCTGGAAAAACCATGTGACCTCGAATATTAAAAACTCAGCTCTTCCTGCTCGTTCGCATATGCTGCGTGAACTTAGTCAGGGACAGAGGCTGGAGAAGGGACAGATAGGTTTTAGCTGTTGGACAGGCAGGAGCGTGATTAAAAGCCCTTATCAGGGCTACTATAGTGCAGTACAGTGATAGCTTTACTACAATATACAGTCTGCAGAGAACGGTTGCTGTATTCAGGGATAGCTGCTGGAGTAGGGACAGAGAGAGGCATTAGTGGTGTATTAGGTGCTCTGCTACATACAAAACTATATTTGGCACTACTGTTCTGCGTTCTTTTTGGCTGCAAAACCCTGTTATATACCTAGTGTGTATATGCACCATCTGATCTGGCAGTATACGGCTGTGAATTTTTTATTTTTTTTTTAAATACAGTTTATTTGGCTCTAGTGTTCTGGGTTCTGTGTGCCTGCAATACTTTTTTTGTATACCAGGTGTAAATACCCACCGTCTGACCTGTTAGTACACGGCTGTGTACCTAGAAATATAAAAAAAAAAGCCTTTTCATTGGCACCTGTACTTTGCGTTCTCTTGCAAAATAATTGTATATACGTAGTGTTCATACACACCGTCTGATCTGTTTGTACACGGCTGTGTACCTAGAAATATATTTTAAAAAAAAGCCTTTTCATTGGCACCTGTACTTTGCGTTCTCTTGCAAAATAATTGTATATACGTAGTGTTCATACACACCGTCTGATCTGTTTGTACACGGCTGTGTACCTAGAAATATATTTAAAAAAAAGCCTTTTCATTGGCACCTGTACTTTGCGTTCTCTTGCAAAATAATTGTATATACGTAGTGTTCATACACACCGTCTGATCTGTTTGTACACGGCTGTGTACCTAGAAATATAAAAAAAAAAAGCCTTTTCATTGGCACCTGTACTTTGCGTTCTCTTGCAAAATAATTGTATACACGTAGTGTTCATACACACCGTCTGATCTGTTTGTACACGGCTGTGTACCTAGAAATATATTTAAAAAAAAGCCTTTTCATTGGCACCTGTACTTTGCGTTCTCTTGCAAAATAATTGTATATACGTAGTGTTCATACACACCGTCTGAACTGTTAGTACACGGCTGTGAAGGCAAAATATTGTAACCAAAAAAAAATAAAATGCGAAGGGGGGCTAGCGGAATCGGACGTGGACGAGGACGGGGGCGCTGAAATGCTGTTGGTGGCCTTGTTGAAGACAGTGGGGATACAATGCGTGCTGGTGAGGGTCAGCCAGGATCCCACTCATCCAGAATCCCTGCCTTTATGGGACAGTTAAGCAGGGGGCGGGTTACACCTCTGTTGAGGCCTGAGCAGGTTGAACAGGTGGTGCAATGGATAGCCGATAGCGCTTCCACACAGTTGTCCACCAGTCAGTCATCCACACAGTCTCACTCTGACCCTCCTTCCTCCACACCTGGCCAACAGAGTCATCCCACCATTGACCCCTCCCAGGAGCTCTTTTCGGGTCCTTTTTCAGATGTGCCGGAAGAATCCCAGGAGCTAGCAGAGGAATTTGTTTGTAGTGATGCCCAACCACTTGAGTATTCGCCATCTCCTGCTGATGTAGACCCTGAACCAGCATCTGTTATCATGAGCGATGATGATGATGAGACGCAGTTGCCATCAAGGGAGGCTGTTGGAATGTCCAGTGGGCAGGAGGAGGAGCAGAGTGAGGAAGTGGAAGAGGAGGTGGTGGATGACGAAATGACCGACCCCACTTGGCCAGGGGTGATGTCCAGCGGGGAAAGCAGTGGAGAGGTGGTGGTCTGCGCAGAACCGAAAAAGGCAGCAAGAGGCAGAGGGATGTACAGAGGCAGAGGGATGTCCAGAGGAAGAGGGATGTCCAGAGGCAGAGGGATGTCCACAGGCAGAGGGATGTCCACAGGCAGAGGACAGTCCAGACAGAGAAGTGAGGCCACAGCCAGCAGGGCCGAAGCTGTTCCCGGCAGCGGGCAGTCGCGCGAAGCTCCCCCATCGAGGCCTCGTACTTCTGTGGTGTGGAGATTTTTTAATGTTTGTGCGGATGACAAACTGAGCGCGGTTTGCACACTCTGCCACTCAAAACTGAGTAGGGGCTCTGAGAGGAGCAATCTGACCACCTCAGGCATGCGGCGTCACTTGGAAGTCAAGCACTGGGCTGAGTGGGAGAGAGCAAACGCAATACAACCTGCGCCCGGTCTTGCTGCCACTGCCTCTTCCCCTTTGTTGTGTGCTGCCACTGCGGTCCAGACCTCCAGCCAGGACACCTCCACATCTGCCTCTGCCTTGGCTACTTTGGGGCCTTCTCCTTCACCCTCCCCTTCCCCCGCCTCTTCGCCTGCACCTTCACACTCCTCGTCCCAACAACTGTCCATCTCGCAGGCGTTCGACCGCAGGCAGAAGTACGCCTCGAGTCACCTCCAAGCCCAAGCCTTAAACTGCCACATCTCCAAACTGCTGGCCCTGGAGATGTTGCCATTTAGGCTTGTGGAGACGCAGGCCTTCCGCGACCTGATGGCGGCTGCCGCACCTCGCTATTCCCGTCCCCAGCCGCCACTACTTTTCCCGGAGTGCCGTCCCCACCCTGCACCAGCACATGTCGCGTAACATCAGGCGGGCCCTGAGGTACGCAGTCAGCGCAAAGGTCCACTTGACCACCGACTCGTGGACAAGCGCTTGCGGCCAGGGACGATACATCTCTTTGACGGCACACTGGGTGAATGTTGTGGAAGCGGGGACGGGGTCGCAAACAGAGACGGCCTACCTACCACCCCCGCCCAAGATTGCCAGCACGGGTTCTGATAAACCCCCCTCCTCTTCCTCCTCCTCCTCCTCCTCTGCCTTAACATCGCCCTCAGCCGCTAGCTGGAAGCGTTGCAGCACTGGCGCGGGAGACGTCAGCAGGCGGTGCTTAAGCTCATCAGCTTGGGCGACAGGAAGCACAGCGCCCCAGAGGTGAGGGACGCCATATTGCAGCAGACGGAGATGTGGCTGTCGCCGCTGCAGCTAGGACCAGGCATGGTCGTGTGCGATAACGGCCGTAACCTGGTGGCGGCTCTGGAGCTTGCCGAACTCAATCACGTACCATGCCTGGCCCACGTTTTTAATCTGGTAGTCCAAAAATTTCTAAAGACTTACCCCAACCTGGCAGAGCTACTGATGAAAGTGCGGCGCTTGTGCGCTCACTTTCGGAAGTCAACTGTAGCTGCTGCTAGCTTAAAAAAACTCCAGCAACGCCTCCATTTGCCTGAACATCGACTGTTGTGCGACCTGCCGACTCGCTGGAATTCCACCTATTCCATGTTGGCCAGGGTGTGTGAGCAGCAGAGAGCATTGATGGAGTACCAGATTATGAATCCACGCGTGCCTCCAACTCAGCTCCCTCAGTTTGCCAACCACTAGTGGCCATGGATGGCAGACATATGCGATGTACTGCGTAATCTTTGAGGAGTCCACCAAGAAGGTCAGCAGCGAGGACGCTATAGTGAGCGTAACCATCCCGCTCCTATGCGTCCTTAAAGAATCGCTCATCGCAATAAGGGAGAACGCATTGCACGCAGAGGAGACGGGGGTAGGAGGAGACGCAACGGAGCTACACAGTCAGACCACACTTTTGTCTGCTTCTCGGTGGCAGCCCACAATCTGGGAAGATATAAGTGAGGGACATGAAGATGTGGAGTCACTGTGGGTAGAAATAAATGGAGCCAAAAACAATAATAAAATACTAATAGGAGTTTATTATAAACCACCTAATATATCAGAGGCCACAGAAAATCGACTTCTAAATGAAATAGACGAAGCGGCAAATCAGAATGAGGTTTTATTATGGGGGACTTCAACTACCCAGATATAGACTGGGAAACTGAAACCTGTATATCTCATAAAGGAAACAGGTTCTTGGCAATAACCAAAGACAATTACCTTTCCCAACTGGTTCAGGACCCGACTAGAGGGACGGCCATACTGGACTTAGTATTAACCAATAGACCTGACAGAACAACAGATGTGCAGGTTGGGGGACACCTGGGAAACAGTGACCATAAAATAATAACCTTTAAATTGTCATTAAAAAAAGCATTTCTTCAGGGAGGAACAAAAATACCAAACTTCAAAAATGCTAAATTTAGCCATCTAAGAGAGGCCATAGGTCTAACTAACTGGGACAAAATGCTTGAAAATAAAAATACAGCCACAAAATGGGATATTTTTAAAAGCATCCTAATATCTAATTGTGAGAGGTACATACCGTATAGGAATAAAATGATAAGAAACAAGAAAAAACCAATGTGGATAAATAGAACTGTAAAAAAAGCAATAATGACAAAAATAAAGCATTTAAATCACTAAAACAGGAGGGGAGCGAGGAAGCATTGAAAAACTATAGGAAAAAAATAGAATTTGTAAAAGACAAATAAAAGCAGCTAAACTAGAGACTGAAAGACTAATTGCTAAAGAGAGTAAAACTAACCCTAAAATGTTCTTCAATTATATAAATACTAAAAAGTATAAATCTGAAGGTGTCGGCCCCTTACAGAGTAGTGAGGGGGGAGTAGCAGAGAGCGATGAGGAGAAAGCAAAACTCTTAAATATTTTTTTCTCCACTGTATTCACTGAGGAAAATAAACTGTCAGATGAAATGCAGAATATAAAGTGAATTCCCCTTTAAAAGTGTCCTGTCTGACCCAGGAAGAAGTACTGGGGCGTCTTAAAAAGATTAAAATAGACAAATCGCCAGGACCGGATGGCATACACCCACGTATCCTAAGAGAATTAAGTAATGTCATTGCCAGACCCTTATACTTGATATTTA
>ONZH01005803.1:0-73101 GCA_900303285.1 Rhinella marina | reverse complement strand
TTGTCTGGAAGGGCCCCAGACAATCCAAGGTGTGTGTTATACCACGCCAGTGTCTGGGACCACCCTTGCCAGCAGTGGAGAACACGGTAGATGTACTCGAACACAACTGGCCAGAGGTCTCGCAATGTAGACCTCGAACCCATTGTGTACGAGCACCCGGATCTATGAGCCCAAAGCAAGAACAATTGCAGAAGATTGATTGGCATTCAGGTGGATATCCATGGACCGGACCCACCACCTCAACGACAATACCGCTTCCTGACAGAAGCCAACCAGTCAATACTGGAAACGGTCCAGGATTTGGCTGCGAGGGGCATGGACATAGAGGGTAATCCCAAGTGCAATAATCCTCTATGGCCAGTAAAGAAGAAGGGTACTGATGCGTTCAGGCTCAACATCGATCTCAGAGTCCTGAACAAGTACACCCCGATGTCAGCCCCTGTTGTCGCACAGACTCCTGACATAATGGCAAGAATAAGTGGCAAAAGCCACATATTTTCGACCATTGATGTCGCCAATGGGTACTTCTCCATTGACCTAACAGAAGGCTGTAGGTACAAATTTGCCTTTACAGTAGGAGACAAGCAGTACATGTTCAATGTACTTCCCCAGGGGTTCCATAGCAGTCCTACATATTTTCATCAGGCATTGGCGGCCATGCTGAGTGTGTTTTCTTGGCCGGAATGTCTCTTGCAATATGTAGATGATGTGCTCCTACGCACGGAAACCATGGAAGAGCACTTGGTTCTGTTAAGGGAGCTGTTGGGACTCCTAGCAAAATCCGGACTCAAACTGAGTCCTCACAAGGCAAATTTGGCCAGGACTGAGGTGACTTTCCTTGGGGTCCAGATTTAATTTGGAACCAAAGGAATCATAGCATCCCAAGTGGAAGCCATGGTGAAGTTACCTCGGGCCGCCACTCTGCAAGACTTGCGGAAGTTCCTTGGAGTGGCAAATTTCATGAGGGAGTTTTTAGAGGATTTTGCTGCCAAAGCAAAACCCCTCTATGAACTCCTCAGAGGAGAAGAACCCTCACTCAAGGGTTGGTCTGAACTCCAGAAAGAGGCCTTTTCAATCCTGAAAAGAGACCTCTCATCTGCCCCTGTGTTGGCCACACCAAACCCCGATGGGGAAATGGCCATTCAGGCATATGCTGGGACAGAGTCTATTTCGGTTGTCCTTCTCCAACCGATAGGACACGACCATAGATCCCTAGGATATTTTTCCAGGCTCCTCTCGCCTGTCGAATGAGGGTTTGACGAATGTGCCAAACAACTGGCGGCCATACACTATGCGGTAAAAGCTACCGAGCATATTGTAGGCTTCAGACCCCTCACCTTGCAGACTCCGCATTCCCCTTTGGTCCTTTTACTCCGAGACACACTCCCTGGAGTCTCCCAACAGAGATTCGGGAGATGGATCATGGACCTCAGTGGCCGGAATCTGAAAGTGGACCACATACAAAGTATGTTCTGTCCCAGTTATTGAATATGACCGGGACTGAACATGACTGTGGACAACCGTCACAAGATCCAGCACCTCAAATGTTCAGGACTGTCATTCATCCACAAGACAGGGTCATCTTTGTTGATGGGTCTCGTTTCTGTCTGGATGGTACCTATGTGACAGGGTTTGCGGTGCTGGATGAGACCACAGGCACTCAAAGTCTCGTCAGGTTGCCAGGTCATCTGTCAGCACAACAGGCGGAACTGGAGGCTGTCAAGGAGGCTCTCCTCCTTCAGCCTCCAGGGAATCGAACGATATATAGTGACAGCTCATATGTGCTTCGATCCCTCACGCTGCACCTGGACACCTGGAAGAGGCGAGGGTTTGTGGACAGCAAGAACAAACCTCTGGCCCACGTGACGGTCCTACAGGAGTTGTGGGAGTGGGGTATGGCACATCCTGCAGAGGCAGCAATCATCAAAGTCGCAGCACACCAGAGAGGAGACCAACCTCTAATTATGGGGAACAACAAGGCCGACGAACTGGCTAAAATGGCTGCAGTGTCTGGGGTCCTTCGGGAACCAGGCATTGAACAAATCCCTACTTGCCGGATTGCAGTGAGACAGACAAACCTCAAAGACGGCCCTGTCGTCTTTCGAAGAGGAACAGGCAAAAGATCCTCTTCTAATGACACACATCACAGCTCCACAGCATCCCTGGGTAATGCTACAGGGGATTCTGTGCCATGATACCGGTACGCGAGCTCTTCCTCTACCAGTAGTCCCGCAGCATCTACAAGCAGAGCTGACGAGACTGAATCGCCAGTTATTCAGACACCTTGGCCGGGATAAACTCCTGTCCCTCTTGAAGGACAAACTATACTGGTCAGGGATGTCCAACACGGTAGAGGAAGCCACTCAGCAATGTCTGGTGTGTGCTCAGGTGAACCCAAGGGATTCTGCCCTGAAGCCAGTGTTACAGAGGATTCCGCCAGCAGAAGGTCCATGGTCTGCAATCCAGATCGATTACATTGGACCATTGCCGCTAGGAAGCCATAACTGCCGTTATGCGCTGGTGGTGGTGGATGTCTTCTCCAAGTGGGTAGAAGCCATCCCCGCAGTCAATGATTCAGCTACCACGACTGCCCGGGTCCTCTGGGAACAGGTTCTATCATGATGGGGTATCCCCAGAGGAATAGAATCCGACAGAGGGACTCATTTCACGGGTAAGGTCATGAAAGCGCTTTGTGGACTTCTGAACATAAAGCAGAGGTTTCATGTCCCTTACCACCCTCAGTCAGCGGGCATCGTGGAGCGAATGAACCATACCCTCAAAACACAGCTGGGTAAAGCACTGTTGGAGAGGGGATTCTCATGGGTGACATCCCTGCCTGCAGTGCTGATGGGTATCTGAGCCACAGAGGTGACCAGTACCGGTATCACGCCATTCAAACTCATGACCGGACGAAAAATGCCCCTGTGTTTACTCAATGAGCCTCAAGTGTTTGAACCCATGAAGAATGCAATCGCCAGGGACACGTTACTCCAACAGGTTCAACAGAACCTGAAGGAGGTACTGCCACATGCAGCTATACAGTTGAACAAACCGTATCTACAGGGGGAAACACCAATGCCCTCTGTAGGAGACATGGTGATGGTAAAGGTCTTCCGCCATGCTGGTCCATGGGACGCAAATTGGGAAGGACCTTTCCAAGTCCGGGAGATAATGGGTGACACCATGCTTAAGGTACTGAGCCCATTGACAACAAAGAAAAGGTCACTCAGACGACAGGATACTTTCTGGGTCCACAACGACTAAGCCAAGGACACCCGAGCCTCTCCAACTCAAAATTAGTGCAATTTGAGTCGGGTGAAGGATGGGGGGGAAGTTGGTTGGTCGAAGTTGGGTCCCAGCTTCACTATTCACAACACATGTACGATCATTTGACAGATCACTGGATGTCGACCCAGGACAACCAAGGCGGAAAGTAGGGATCACCTGAACAAGGTACTTCTCCAGTTTGTAACGCTAGTGGCAAGCATGGTGATGGCAGCCACAGTCTCTTCGGGGGAGAATCGTGAACTTCCAATGGTACGATGTCATTTAGGGTTTCAGGTCTCATAAGAGCGGAGTGTTTAGGAGGCAAAATCCTGGAACCATACAATAACCTCACGTTTACTCCCGGACAGTGTTATATGTATGGGTTCCAGAGGGAGGGTTTTGCCGACAGTATAACACAACACTACACCCCTGTGGAGAATGGGTCTGCCATACAACATGACTTACATGCCCTCTGCCTCAAGGAATACAGACATTTTCGAGACTCGGAACCAACACCTATCAAGTCCTTAAGATGGGTGTCTAGGGACCCCCACCTGCATCCTTACAAGCAGGTGGAAGCCAACACTACCACGGTGTTGTGTACGAAAGAAGGGGTTCTGAGTCCTGACGATGTCACTGGGGCAGAGTACAGCGGATGGTACATCCTGAAGGCTACCTTCCCAAAGAAGGACAGCCAAGGGGGTTTGAGGATGAGGACATACTTTGATAGGCCCATACCTGTAAAAGGCACCCTAAAGGCATATTGCATGCTGAGGGATTCTCAGATGATCATCACCAGGGAATCCAAGTATGTCCAAGGACATGTGTCCACGGACTATCTATGTACCAGTGTAATGATGTTAAGGTCAAACTGCAGCACCTCTGGTCAGGCCTTGTGGAATGATCAGAGTGGTCCGGTAAAACTGGAGGGCTTGTATCGAGCAACAGTTTTAAAGGTACAGACGATGCCAAGGATCCAAGGTATACTCTGGTAAAGGGGTCTCCATCCATACGGTCTTTCATGATCATGATCATTAGGAGTGACTGTGTACCGGAGGTGATGGGGCACTATTTCGTCACCTACGTCCACTGAGATGGTCATGTTGGATACTAATCCCTGGAGGTGGGACGTAGTATGCAATGGGGTGGACACCCCAAGTGTGGAGGTATGGATGGATGGTACCCCTATGACAGAGGAATACCGAGGTAGGTACGTGTCTTCCGATTGGAAAGACCCCAGAAGCAGGGGCATTAACTTTAACATCAATATAGATGGTCCGTTTGAATGGCCTTTTTGTGAGGCGGTAGATGTAGGGTGCTGGTCCTTTACACAGTGGGTCTATCTGTCCAGTTCCAAACCTATTGTTAACCTAGCGTTACAGGCAGGAGACAGTGACCAGTGGTATCGTTTCAGAGGTAGAGACCAAGTATGTGTTACAGTGGTCAAGGTCCCGTACGAAGTAGAACATCTACAACCGGTCAAACCACATCGGGACTCTGGCAACGTCTCTATCCATCATCTGGCAGACCCCATAGCTCCTCAGCTGTCCTCCCCATGGAAGATCATCACGGGGACAAAATTCGTCCTATATACTTGGCAGATTTCCATAGATGACTTCAGAGTGGACCACTGGGATCTCAGGTGTGAGGAGTTTGTGAGGAACCAAGTCGACATGATGAGAGGTTGGATAGAGGCGGGGCAAGAGGTGAGAAAAGAGGATTTCCGACACAAGAAATTCAGGGGGAGGAGAGATCCGATCTCCATGGGATTGGGTGGAGGTGCATTAGGAGTGGGTGCCCTGAACACAATGGACATGGAGATTCTGAGGAGTAAGCTCGGGGACGTTGCGCGACATGCCGGGGAAGGATTTAAAACCCAGCTTGACGTAAACCATGTCTTAGAGGGTTTACAGCACGTGCACATCAACGGCACAACCTCTCTATCTTCTGCTCTGCGAGAGAAGTTTAGAAGGCTTGTTGTGGGTCTTTTGGAAGAGCAAGACAGAGCTCAGCTTGCCCTGGCATGTACGCAAGTCCAAGGGGAACTCTCAGATAATCTAAAACATGTTGTGTACTCTTTACATGGGGGACACTATCTATTTAACCTCCAGCAAAGGGTAAGTTCCTTGATCTCCCCTTTCGCAGCCAATCACACTAACTGGTAGGTGATTCAATGGAATGGGTGCCAGAATCTCAACTGCACTGCGTCATCATTGGCACCTGTATCGGGAGAGATCAGACAGGGATACGGTGCCATCAATCTAGGGGGTGTAATGAACAACAAGACGGTACTTCATCCACAGCTCACCTCGGACATCCTAACTTATGAGGGTGGCCATCCTTATCTGTTTGATACAGAGGGATGTTGGAAAAAAGAGGATGCCATCCTCTGTCAGGGCAGTCAGGATCGGGTGCTTAGACACCAGTGTTGGGACTACGAGGTGTCCTGTGAGATGAAGACCAACCCAATACCCTCATCCCGCCTAAGATACATGGGTCAAGGGTATTGGTGTTGGTATCAAGGGCTCAATACTACTTATTCCATATACGGACTTAACTGCACCAAAAGAGGAGAAATCCTCACAGGAGCGTATTGTACCCTTAATCCCGTCTTAGGAATCGATATCGCAGAACAGCAAGGAAGGACCCCGATGACACCAGAGAGAAGACTCAATATCCGTCCTGATACTCCCATGAGGCTCCAGAGGATCCCACTTGGCTTCGGCAGAGAACTCAAGCCGCTCTTGTTAGACTTCGGTGAAGAAGACAGAATTATCAGAGGTCTTAAAGAGGCTGAGCACCGAACCACGATCCAGCTGGAGCACGATCGGACTAAAATAACAGGGATCTCCCAAGCTCTGGACAAAGACTCAGAGGTGTCATGGTGGGAGAGCCTGTTTGAGTACAGCCCAAAAGCTACATCCTTCTTCAATTTGTTAATACACCCTGTGATTATTCTGCTGGTTCTGGTCATTGCCATGTATCTAGGACTGTGTTTCATTTACCGGAGGGCGACGAGGCTGGCCAACCAGTTACAGGAGAACCAAGCAGAGACACATGAAAGACAGCGATGGAGAAGGTTCAGGGTTTAACACCCAGGAACCGGAGGACTCGTGTGGGGTGTGGATATTCGGGACAGGAATATGACCCGGTCCTGAAGCCCCATAATGCCTTAACGAACATTTATTTGTAAATATTGTTTAATATGGGTTTGGGTGTGTTGGGTGGGGGGGGGAGTTGGAAGCATTTGTTTCCTGTGTATGAATGTGGGATTAGATTAGGGCACTATAGGGATAGTTCCCCTTACTTCCTGAAGGTATTTGTCACTTCAACCCTGGTGGTGACGTTCATAAGGGATGGATTGAATGATAGTTGGTGCGGTGTTCTTCCCGCAGTTAGAATTTAGATACTATGACATCACCTCACACTCCAGAAATTCTGACCTGCCTTGTAAAGACCTACGAATTTGTCCATGGGAGAACCTACTCTACGACAGACTCTTCAATCAAGGTGAAAGAAGAATTGTCGGAAGAAAAGTTGCATCTTTTACTCCATTCCCCGGTTGACCATACCCCAAAAAGAAAAACCAGGAGGGGCTATGTGGATCGACCCAGGCAATCAAAAGTGAAGCCGTCCCAGAATACAGTGGGAGCAGCTGAAGACCGACACCACAAGAAAATGAGGAGCTGAAAATGAAGCTGATACTCGAGGATCAAAGACAAAGAGAAAAGGCGAGGATGGTATATCCTGTGGACGGAGACGTTGGGTTATGGTGAAGGGCAGGAAAGAGGTCACAGCCCCGAGGGGTGATGTCTAGGTATCTAAGGACGGGTTCATTCTTCAGTCCATCCTGAACTGTTATCCGTTGTGAGTGGGGTTGAGGAGGCAAATACATTCCAACACTTCCCCCAAAAATGTGTTGTGTTCTCGACAACAGGGGGATTGTAGAAGGAAGTGTTGGCCATGTATAGTATATATATATATATGTATATACATGTATGCCCCTTTAATTAGGCATGCATATACATGTATATATGTATATGTATATATATATATATATATATATATATATATATGGGCCTTCATGGCCCAGAGTGGGCAAAGTGACCCCACATTGGGGGTCTGTGGCCCCATATGCATATCTGTGGGCCTTATATGGCCCCACAGTGCTATGTATGTATATATATTAAAATGGCCCCAAAATATAGTGTCCCCAAAAAGATGCCCAGCTGATCCTACAGCATACAGATGTATATGTATACTCCCCAATATTATACATATACATCTGTATGTATATAAAATAGCCCCATGTCCAGGTGCCCCCTCGTCAACCCCTGCAAGCGCATACTAATGCGCTTGCAGATGGTGGGTTGATGATTGGACTATCAGTCCAGTCTCAGGCACTTCAAAAGGACAGAGGATCGATAAGATCCTCTGTTCCTTTTGTTAAACATCCCCAGCGCCGCTGGGGGTGATTAACATGACAGGGAAACAAAAGGTTTCCCTGTCTCTGCCCTCCTCCCTCCTCCGGCGCTGTAGTTACAGCGACGGAGATAGGAGGGTAATTCACAGGCAGGAGGATCAAAGAGATCCTCCGCCCATGAATTCTTGTGCGCTCGGGCTGGTGCGGTGACGTCATTTCACCACGCCAACCCTCATGCACATGGCTGCCGGCGCGCTCGCTTGCCGGCAGCGCGGGAACACGGGAGTGCTCTTTAGTTGAGCCGTGCAGCCCCTTCAAGAATCATCCCCTGGAAGAACGAGCAAGCGAGAATCATCCCCTCGGACGAGCAAACCCCCCCCTAGGACTGGGTGAGTACCCTTGGTTCCCCTGAACCACCAATGATCTACCCTATAATTAACCCCTGATAATACCCCATCTATAAATTTATACCACCATTGCCCCTGACCCCTTGGTGCCCATAACCTCTTGTTGCCCATAACCCCTATCTGCCATTAATCCCTGCAGGACCCCTTGCTGCCACTAACCCCTTGTTTTCCCTTCTCCTATGCCAGTTACCATTCTGTTATTTTCCTAGGGACAGTGATTTAGATTTAGGCTTGGGAGGGTTGCAATATAAGTGTGTATGTGTTAGTGTGTTTTAGATAGTTTGCGGGTGGAATTACTTGTGGGAAGTGTGCAGTGTAGTCAGCGTTTAATATTGTATTGTTGTGTGGCTATATATATATATATATATATATATATATATTTATATATGTTGATATAAATATATAGATATAGTCCAAACAATTAGACTGCAGACATTTAGTATTGTATAATAAATCATTTTATTATTTAAATACAGTTTTCAGTGTCTTTGTGTAGCCGCAATAGTACAAGGTAGCTTTACAGTGTGCAGGGAACGGACTTTAGTAAGGGAAATAAATAGGCGGAGCTAGCGATAGCCGGTTACACCTATTTATGAATATTAATTTATAATATTCCACCAAATATTATTCATTAATATCTCCTTTAACAGAGAGTTCATGTGTCCATCGAGAAGTAGATACAGCGTACTACTTGATTAAGTAATCAGATTCTTCCAAGATATGATCTATACTTATAGAGTTAAAAGACATAGGCTCAAAGAAGATCGGCGGTGATGTCAGTGAAGAAGCTGAATTGGTCACCCTCTCCCTCTCTCTTCTCTGCCTGACCCCTTTACGGTATGGTTCATGAAATCGGCAAAACTCTGTGACACAGAAAGTAGGAGACACTTGATCTGTCTGTAACAATTTTCATTCGCTTTGACAAGAACTGGCAATGGAGCAAGGAAGAGAAGTAGAGAGAGAGAGAGTGAGAAAAAAATCCATTTGTTTTGCCAGTGTTGTGTTCTCATCTTCATTTTTAGCTTCCTCATCAGTTTTATCCTTTCGGAGTACCTCTTTATCTAGTGAAAGGGGGATGAATCTGAGTGCTCCATCAACATCCAGTGGAGGAGCAGAACCACTACAAACAGTTGCTTGCTCTGTAATGACGCAGTGTATGAAAAATTCTACATGCTCTACTACATCTTCTGTGGTGTCAGCTTCCACATTTGTCTGTTATAGCACATAGAACATGGCCAAGGGCTGAATGATCATTCAGTAAATGCTCAATGTGAAATATCAGAGTTTGGTTAAAAATAAATACACAATGAGGCTGGAAGACATGCCCATAATAATCATAGTTTATATGCTGGCGATTTACACAAAGTAATGGGATGAGGAAATCGTACAAGAATTCCCACATTTTTTAAACAGCCACTATGATTTTTGAATTCTTCTGGATGATATTGTCTGAAAATAGTCAATGTTGCCTTAAAGGGGTTGTCCACTCATTTATTATTGACGGCCTATCCTCAGAATAAGCCATCAATATCTGATCTGAAGGGGTCTGACACCCTACATTTCCCCCTTGCAGATCCGCTGTTTCAGAGTCGTGTAGTGGACAGAGTTGGATTGAAGTGAATGGGAGCAGTGCTGCAGTTATAAGTGCCGTTCCCTGCACCGTGGGTGGAGCTGTGTAGTCCCGGCCCAGACTTCCGGTGCCAGATCAGGACACAGAACAAGACAATGGACTGACATATCTAATGTAACTAGGGTGCTACCAACCTCCACAATTAAAGTTTGAATAAAGAACAAAGAACAGGGGTGGAGGTATAAAAAGAAAGAACTCCACAATATAATGCGCTTTATTATACATTATTTCCAAATCAGCAGACAAAGAAATTGAATGCCTACAGTGCAGAACGCACACGGCAAAAGGGGTGCCATAGTAGGCAAAGCCCTTTTAAACCAGTCTCCTACAGCAATAAATAAATGTGCCAAATAGCTGCAACAGAAAGCAGTAATTTTATAATATAAACGTATCCAAATAATTTGAGATAAAGTCCCCAGTGCTATGTAAAAATTCAACCAACATAATCCAAATAAATAAACCAATAAATAGGTGCCTATGAAAATAACAAAAATAAATGGAATAATGAAATACAGACACCAGTCTGCAGCAGGGCTAGGAGATTGTTGCGAACGTTCCATGTGTATCGCCTCTCAGATTGACTTCATCAGGAGTATTAGATCGAGACACAACTGATCGACAGGCCTGCTGGGTTTTAGAGCCAGCCGATCGGCTCTTTATGGCCCATCCTGAGGATAGGCCATCAATAGCAAAGGAGTGGACAACCCTTTTAAGACAGAGGGTAAGCTTGGTCTTTTGAAAAGAAAGCAAAATTTATTTTGCCCCTACATATTCCACAACCCTGTACACAGTATATATTCACGCATATGCTCCACATACATACTTGCCAACTTTTCCGGAATGTCAGGTAGGATCATGGAAAAAAGAGAAACCTCCCGGACTCCTGGAAGAGCTGGGAAATTTCCCCAAAAGCTTCCCTCCATGTGCTTTAACTGTTTTCAGTCCTGGATTCTACATCAACATATGCCGCCCTAGCGCCCAATGTGCACTGGGGACGGGGGGCAGGGCACCATATAAAGTGAGCAGGGCAACACTCAAAATTTTTAGAGTGCTGTACAAAGAGGGCGGTTGATGCACGAAAGGGGCAAGTATGCATACATTATAACATTATACACACACGTCTTTGCCACTGTATGCTGCATTATTTAAGTTGTACAACTATTAGCCCACTTTTTGGGGAATCAAACCTAATTTTGTTTTTAGACTATGATAGTAAACCAGAATACTTATAGATAAAGAGAAAACCTAGCTGAATATTCTGGGCTGCTTGTAGAGGCCGAGGCAGTTTCTAGGGAACAGTGTCCATTAGCAGGGGCGGACTGGGAGCTTAAAGTGGTCCTGGAAAAAAACTAAAAGTGGCCTCAAAGTTGTAGGTGGGTCCAAATTGACAGAAGATGGGCCAATACAAGTTTCAGGGTCAGAAATACCATAGTGCAGCACAGAATACCAGCCTACAGAAACAAACACAAAAGGACAGCACAAAATACTGGCCCAGCAGAGCCAGATACCACAGTGGCACAATATACTGCCCCAGAAGCAGCATACAGCAGAAGAAAATACCTCCCCAGAAGCTGCCCCTCTCTAGTGGCCATCAATAGCTGACACATTCTGACCTCCTCATTGAGTTGTCTCTAATATGGATATGAAGGTGGCTTGGGAGGTGAGATGTGGGCTACAGTTCCAAGCCAGCCCTACCTTCAGCATATTCCATTTAATAATGACTCCTGTAGTTCCCACTGTAGTATGTACTTGGCCAGCAGCAGTGAGGAGGGCTCTGGTGGTGCTATGGCTGTTGGCCCACCATGAAAATTTCCTGTGGGATCTATGGCTAGTCCACCCCTATCCATTAGGGATCCATTTGCAGGATTCAGTGGATAATGAAGCAGCTGCAGAACTGCACATATACATGCACATCTACACACACACACACACACACACAGGGATATATATAATAGTGTTACCTGCGGTCCTATGTAAGACCACAGATAACACTAGTGTACATCGTGTGGTAGTGTTACCTGCAGTCCTATATAAAACCACAGATAACACTAGTGTAGATCATGTAGTAGTGTTACCTGTGTCCTTAGTCTGCCTCCCTGTGCCTCTTCCACAGGACTCCATGCTGATGGCGCTGCCTACTCTTCTGTCTTCTTCTTCTTGCCCCGCACAGAACATCCTGATGCAGCTGCGTCAAGGCATAGGCACACTGTGGGCATCGTGATGGTGACACACACAGGGACACAGGGACAGACACACACAGGGGGACAGACACACACACAGGGGGACAGACATACACACACACAGGGACCGACACACGACAGGGACAAACAGGGAAAGGGACAAACACACACACAGGGACAGGGACACACAGGGACAGGGACACACAGGGACAGGGACACACACAGGGAAACACACACACAGGGGCAGGAAACACACACAGGCACAGGGACAGACACCCAGGGACAGACAGACTCCAAGGGACAGATTTATACCCAGGGACAGAAAGACACCCAGGGACAGACAGACAGGGACACGCACACGTGGACAGACAGACACACAGTGGGACAGACAGATACACAGGGGAACAGACAGACACACAGGGACAGACAGACACACACACAGGGACAGACAGACACACAGGGACACACACAGGGGGGACAGACAGACACACAAGGACAGACAGACACACAGGGACAGACAAAAAAACAGGGACACACACAGGGGGACAGACACACAGGGACACACACACAGCTAGGACTCACCAAACTCCAGCCTGGCTCCTCTCCGTACAGCATCACATCTCCTCTGGCCTCTCCCTTCTTCCACTGGTCACATGGGCATCAGGAAGGTCCTTTAGCCCACAGCAGGATCTATCCCTGGACTGCAGGGGTGAGTGGACGTACTGGAGGAGGGAACATTAGATAAGATGATGTTTCCTTCCTCTGCTGCTGTGTCGGCTTGTAATCGGTAACACTCGAAAGTGATGGGGCGGGGTCATTCAGCCCTGCCGGGCCCCCCAACCTCACAGGCTCCATAGCAATGGCATGGCCTGCCGCCATTGGCCGTACGCCACTGGATGGAATGTTTTGGCTCAGAGATCTTGTGGTCAATACTGCTATAGCCTTTCAATCAGGAGCAGAAGACCAACTACAATGATCGTCACATTCCCAGCCAAATTGCAGAGATCAGAAAACCCTCACATCTCCACCGTTTTATTCTGTTTATGGCACAAATAATACTGAGTGTGTCAAACTAAGAAAATTAAAGGGAACAGTGATTTCTATATGTGTCTCGGGGATGCCACTTTTGTCCATAACTTGTATGTAGCAGATAGTCCAATATCAATTAAGGAGCCCTAGGGCTGTTTTTTGAGGTGTTGCTTGGCACATGGAGCACCTATGGGTCTGTGCTATGAACCCACATGGGCTCTGTGTGCCACTATACATGTACATTAAGTCTTACTCAAAAATTAGTTGGAAATACCATTGAGTAATACATTGTGACTAGTTGTATGTATAAAGCTTTAAAGGAAATTTGTCACCACATTTATGCAGCCCTAAGAGGATTCTTTACGGTAAGAGCAGTAAGACTATGGAACTCTCTGCCTGAGGAGGTGGTGATGGTAAGTTCACTAAAAGAGTTCAAGAGGGGCCTGGATGTATTTCAGGAGGGTATTAATATTACAGGTTATACTTACTAGAGATGGGTCGTTGATCCAGGGAGTAATTTTGATTGCCTGATTGGAGTCGGGAAGGATTTTTTTCCCCCTAAAGTGAGGAAAATTGGCTTCTACCTCACAGGGTTTTTTTTGCCTTCCTCTGGATCAACTTGCAGGATAACAGGCCAAACTGGATGGACAGATGTCTTTTTCGGCCTTATAAACTATGTTACTATGTTACTGTGTTACTATCTGAGGACAACATGAAGTAAAGCCAGACACCCTGATTTCAGTGGAGTGGCACTCATCATGTGCAGCATGAGCCAGGAGTTCTTTGAGCAGGGAGTCCTCTCAATGATATGTAAGCTCTCTGCTGCCCTCAGTATTCAGGAGCTGCTGGCACTTCCCTTCTTCTGATTGACAGCCTTCTCCCTATGTAGAGTACGGGACAAAAACACGGATGCCAACCAGTGCGTGTTCTGCAATTTGCGCAACACACATGGCCGGCACCCCATACAAAATGCATATTCTTGTCTGCTATTGAGGACAAGAATAGGACCTGTTCCATATTTTTTCACGGAACTGCAGCACAGAGCCGCTGCTCTCTGCGATGTAATGTCGCCCATAAAAATGAATGAGGCTGCATCTATTCTGCAAAATTGTGGAATAGATGTGGCCCCATTAACACGGTCGTGTAGTGGGAGAGCCTGCAGCGCATGAATACCAAGGACTCCTGGATCACACAGTGCTCAGCTTGTACTGCACCTCAACTGTGATTTTACAAAAAATGACAACATATTGACAAATCAGTCACTTATCAACTATACTCAGGGTGTCAGTCACTACTTCATGCTGCCCTCAGATAAGGCAGCAAAATCCTGGTAAAATATTAACATTAAGGGCACATTCAATAGATTTCTTTTTCATTTTAAAGGACATGTGTCACTAATTTTTTTCTGCCAGTCAAAACCAGATAGTAACACCTCTCCTTTTTCTAATCTGTTTTTATTTTCTGATTACAGATTTATTTATTTTATTTGCTTAACATGATTATGGGGGCAGCCATCTTGAGTTCTTCTTAACAGCATTAAAGGTGGCCATACATTGCCATGTGGCCGATCAGTGGTCCATGGGATCATTCATGTGAACCATCCCACCAACTAAACTGCCCGACCAGGGAGTCAAGTTGTTTTTTTTTTCCCCTGGTGCTTTTGCACTGAAGTTAGACTATTATGGCATCAACATGCAGTTTCGGCCGATGGACAGCCAAAGTTTTCCAGTACGGCCGATTGCATTTTTGGCAGTCAAGAGTCTGCTGTCAGTGATCATGAACACTTGTTCTCGCTAGTTTATCAAATGACTGTCGGCTGTAATCTGCCATTTTGGCCTGACTTTAATCTTATGCGTATGGCCACTTTTAGAAAAAAAAGGGAAAAAAAATTGCTTTACAGCAGCTTTGTGGTCCACAGACACAATGGTCTGGAGATGATCTCATTGTCTTCTATGGGAGAGTTTTCTAGGCATGCTTTGTGACCCGTGCAGAGGTCATTGTACAAGGAAAGAATAGATAAGCTCTGACAATCACCTATTGTGGTGGATCCTGTCTTATCTGTCATTCTAATCCTGTCAGTAATTATATCACCTATGTGTATAGATAAGCAGGTAACTGCAGTAAAGTGATCTGTACACAGCAAGAACGGGCACCAATTATTGTTCTTAGTGGCCAGTGGAGAAACTGCAAGAATTTATATTTTTTGTTTAAATATAAATGTTGACATGGAAAATAAACATAAAAATAACATAATCAAAAATTATTTAAAAATATGTTAAATGTGATTTAAACAATAGGTCATTTTCTGATGAGACATTTCCTTTAAGAGTTAAAATGTTCAATTGGATTAGGATGCTTTTTTATACATTCAGGTCTTCCCAAAGAAAGTAATTGGAAAGGTAAGGTTCTTACCCCAAAATATATTACATTATACATTTTATTATGAAGCACATTATATCTCAGTGAGAAGTCTAGATAGATATGCAATTTGCATATATATTTTTCCATTTATTTTGTACATTTAGTTTTTTTTTAACAGTTCCACGTGTGACTGTATTCAGGTGTTGCACATGTAACATTTTATGAAAAAAAAACAAAAAAAAACATGCACTCACATTTCTGTCTATTCAATGGGGGCAACATGTGCGACATCTTTTTATTAAATAAAAATTGGAGTGCACCTGTATTTGGCACATCGTATTATGGGAAAAAAAACGGTCATTTAGCATCAGTAATTCTAAAAGAAACAATTATATTTTAGTTAAAAATATAAAATTTTGCTAATAACAATACCCCATAATACTAGTATTAATAATAGGTATAAGCATATGCTACCAAAGTATGCTTTGTTATTTGTTAGCTTTTCTTTACTCAAGGCTATAAATGTGCAATGGTAAAGCATTATCCCATTTAAAAAGTATTTTGAGGGTCACTCTCACCCACATTGATTATGTAATGGGCCTTTAATTACAGAAAATGGATTACCACCTACTTTCCTTTCTTAGGAAATTGCTCTTGGGTGTCTATTATTAGAATTTCATCTGACAGCGGGCATCATCACGACATGATTCACAGAAGAATGAAGGGGATTACGGAGTCGGACAACTGCCACCAAAGTGTGTTGATTTGTGTGCCTATGTGTTTGTGTGCGTTTGCATGTGTATGTGCCTGGGGAGGGATGTCCTGACCTCTCGTCACATCACTCCCTGTCCCCATCTGAAGGCCGGGCATATCCACTCTCACTACTTAATGATACTGACATTACACAGCCGCCCAACATAGCTGTGCTTTTGTCTTCATTCACGGAGAAATGAAGTTCTCTTGGGCGTACTTATCAATCACTCTGTGGCTCCAGCTGTTCAGTCGGCTCTGGATCGACTTCAACAGCCGTGCTTACAAATTGTTTCTCAATAGCACCGAGCTGAGACCCCCTTTTTTGTCATTGTCTTCCGACAAATGTTTTTTTTCTGCAGCCTTTCCCAGACATTGCCGCCTGCCTTCTGCTGCTGATTATTGAAACCAAGCTGTTTTGCATTCGTATGAGTGGGACCTGGGTTCAGAGATCTCTCCCTGACTGCCATTCCACCCAGAGCATGGTGCCAAATACAATTACATGGATAGTTTTGCTGATTGCATTAAAATCATTAGAACGAAATATTCTGAAATCGTACATTAAGGGGTGAAATTAGCAAAAAGCTTTAGAGGCAGACTGAGTTGTCCCAAAAGTAACAGTGACACAATTAGCTTAAATTGTGTTAATATACACACACACACAGGCTAGAGCGCTTTCTGTACAAATGATCTCGTTGCAGATTGCATCAATCTATTAGCACAGATTGGAGTGGAAAGGGTTAAATGATAGTCACGTCGAAGCCAGAAAACTGTATGTTACTATTTGGAGACACATGGTTTTCATGGTTTAGAGAAAAACAGGTAATCTTGTGGATGTTTAGGTCCATTTTTCCTTTTAGGATTTTGCAGGACAACAACTAATGCCATTCTCTAGTATGAGCCGTCTAGGCCTATAAAGTCAAATTGAATGAATTAAATCATGCGTTGACAACTTTTTAAATAAAGTTAGAATTATTGCAGGTCAGTTGCACCCCATAGGCGTCAATGGGAGTCTCACCTGTAAATGCAATATTTCTATTGGGGGGGGGGGGACAAATAAAATTGTACATAAAGTTGGAGCTGATACAAAGCTGATATGAAGCGTTTCTGGTGTATTCCATTTTCTAGCAGCAGCCTTTTTATTTGGACTGTGTTTTGTTAAAATCAGCTTCTAGAATTCTTTAAAAAAATTATATGACACTTTTTAAAATATATTTTAAAACAGAGACATCTGAACATTGGTTCAGATATATTTATTTCCCAATGGAAACATGCAATCTAGAAGAATATTGTGGTGTATAAAATGTGCATTTTATACTCCAACATAAGATGTGTATTATTTAGAACATTTAGGGCGCTTCTGCGCTTAGTTTTGGTTTTGAATGGTTTTTGTTTGTAAAAAAGTAATTCATGCATTTTTACATGCTTTTTTTAATGTGACATTTTTTTGTAACACAGCGTTTATTTTGCACTTTTTTTGTTCTATTGAGAACTCAAAACAAGGGAGTCTTGAAACAACACTACAAAAAATGGTCTAGTAGTGCTCAAATAATGTCAACATACAATGACTAAATAACAATAAAGTCATAGAATAACAATGTTACACCATGTCTAAATAATACCGTCATACAATTAAAGGGGTTTTCCCATCTGGAATATTAATGGCATATCCTAGCGATATGCCATCGATGTCAAATACTGTAGGTGCTCCAAGAATGTATTATGTGGTCAGTCACTGCATGAAAAATGTATAATCACCCTCAGAACAGTTGGAGGTTTATGAAACCAGATCTGCGGTGATTAGGTGATCTCTGGTATATTTTATTTTAAAAAGGGTGATTGAACAACTCATGCAGATCCATGGTCTTTAATATTTGTCGATTACCATAAAGATCACCTTATATTAATGTACAATCACCAAATGTCAGCAAATTGGTATTGGTGGAAGCTAAAATTAAGTAAGTTACCATACTGTAACTTTGCAGAGCAGAGGCAGAGCTTGAAATTTGAGAGCATATTGTCACATGTCAATTTGTGCAAAGACCTATAACTGGGAAGAATATAGATACAGTATAAAGGTGGAATAGATGCAATGAAAGCTGGGAGGAGGGTAATGGTAGTTGTAATACTTATAGGAGTGGTGGTGGTTCAACGCTGCATGGAGCTGTGTAGTAAATGGAGGGCCAACCTCCTCTTCTCTTGAGGCACACCCTGGACTTTCTGGGGTGTCCTTAATGTTAGGCAGATAAGAGCAAGGTAGGAGGGCAGATGCAAGGGCTGACAGAAGGATGATGGAGTCGATAATCAGGCCCATTGGTTACAATAAATAAAGTCTCCCTTTACCGAATTGATGATGGGAGTAGTAGGAGTACAAATGGCAGCAATAGGCAGTTCCAAAGTATATTGCAGTGCAGTCTTTTCCCAATAGTTGTGTATAGGCTGCAACAATGATGGTTGTAATGCTTACTGAGTCTTAAGTACACTTTGCTATCTTCCCAAATAACCATAGGAGTGCAATTCTGTTTTCATTAACACTTTCTTCAATTCCCAGGCTGTGGGACACAGACCTTAGATTTGGATGGCCAGTCCCTCTCAAGGTGTATACTGTTTCTACAAGCATTAAAGACTTATTGCCATAAATGTGCGGTACCTTACTGTCTAAATCCTACTCGACCTCAATGGTTCTAAACCCTCAATAAATGTCCATTCCGTTTTGCTCAGGGGTAGTTCTTTAGTTCAACTGTTCCCTAGCAGCTTTCAATCTTAGAGAATCTGAGAAGTTGCCTCTTGCTCTTCTCAGTTAAGACTCCCAACCTAACCAGACTGCAGGACTAACACATTACCCTGGAAATTAGGCTAAGACTGTCAGTGTTAACCACTTGTTGCCAATACATAACCATTAGATGTACAAAATGCATGAGGAAATAAATGCTTTGACAACAAATCACAACATTTAACTCTTGGCAAACAATTCACTCTCTTAGCAGTGATCCACTGGGTCACTGCAGAGACATGTACTTCAAAACTAGCGGCCCAGGTCTTTGAAATGGCATGGTAGAAAAGTGGTAAGTATGACTTTATTTGTTATTTTGATATATTTACCGCTGAGTTATGCCCATTGATATTTTAATTAGACAAAACCAATTCTTATCACCTTCACCTGTTATCCTCATCCTAAAATGAAGACTTTTTATGCCCTAGAGTTGTCTTTCAGATATTTTTCAGATGCTATCTATACACTACAATTATTGTGCAGACAAATTTTTAAGCACTTGAGATCAGTTTTCTGGCATGTGAGATTTCAGTCAACCTGGCAATTTACACACACCAATTTAGACTGCTATTGATCTGATAAGAGAGAAATCGGTCAGTTATCTATACTTAGCGTGTAATGATCAGAATCTTGATAACTGCCCACCTCCTCTGTAAAATGGTCCTAGTCAGAAGCTCCATCTATATAAAATGTTATCTCACCTCTTATAGCCCCTTTATCCCATGGTCTTCCGATAGCTACCCCACTGTTTTCAAGAAATAAAGTAAAGTCTAAATCATTCCCCAGTGTAAATATGTAATCCAAAAAACATTTGTCCAGTGAACGCATCTTTTATGCGGCACAATTGCCCCCTTCCCCTCCACCATTGTTTGGCGGTAGTGCGTAACCCAGTGTAAACCTACCTATAGGACAGTAGGGGATATGCTGTTGACAAATGATAACTGAATGGGAACAATGATTCATATTAATGATCATTTGCTCCTATATTAGAGATTATTGCGTGTAAATGGTAGTAAACAAGCAATAATCAACATGCTGTAACGTTAATTGGTGCTCATTAGCAGGCAGAAATCTGCCCGTGTAAAGGGCCTGCCCTAATACAAATTCCAATTGCAAAAGAATATGCTGAGGCAAAAATGGGTTTATTATATCATAAACTGTCTTGTTATTATTGGACACACCGGAAGTATCATCAGTAAGGTCAAATAGGTTATATCTGAATCAGCCCATTAGAAAGTGATTGCCTCCTGCTCTAAATAGGGTTGTCTTTTCAGAGAACCTACCTATTGTGTCAGAGCATGTACCCACTGGAGGTGCCATTTTAACCCTGCATCCTACTATGGTGAGGGCTACGCAGGTTATAGCTTAAATATCTAATAGCATAATGTAGTATTGTTTTCAGGATAGATAAATAACATAACAATAACAATAAAAATAACATTATGGATGTGATCTGTTCAAGCCACAAAAAATGGGAGGTTGGAGTCAATGAAAAATAAATCCTCTCAACATAAATTCAACATAGATGTGGAATTATTTTAAAACAAATGATCTGACAGCTTCAGCCTCAACACAGGTTCATGTCAAGTTGAGCATTGAAATTGGTCTTAAAAGTGTATAAAACGAACGCAACTATATTATTAAAACTGTTCCCAGAAGTAGCTTTGGATGGCCTTAGGTCATAGATACAGCAACTACAGAAGCGTTACAGACATATGTATTTAATGGAGTACAAGGTGCTGTGGGAACCCCTAAGGATTAGCTCAAGACTAATTTAACCTGTGAACAAGTGGGAGAGGCTGGAAGAAAAAGTCTTGCTAATGGACAACATTGTTTGTCAGGGAGCGATGCCTGTTATGATTTTTCACCTTCTGGCTCCCAGTTAAAATATTGTTCTTACCCTGTTGAAGATATTTCCTTAATCTGCTTTATGTATGTGATGTATTTAAGTGTCTAATCTCAGGGACAAAGGATATGTCATTCCAGAGTCCTCTTAAGAGAGTCATGGATTCTGGTAGATGAAACTAATAAAAGAAGGAGAGTGGAAATGTGTAGACAGGTATGCTTTGGGAAAATAATTATTTTTGATCCAGTGTGGTGAGCATTCTGCTACTGCTTGAAGGAATGGTGTAATAGCGATATCATAGTCCTTGTAAAACATAAGAATATTGATAGGCATTTATGCAGCTGTAATGGTGTGAGTGAAAGAAAGTGAATATTTCATTGTAAATTGTTTATCAGTAAATTATTCACTAATTGTATTTCTTTTTTTAATTCTAAATAAAAATGACTGAATAATGATTAGGGACACTTTTACATTGTCAGTATTTTTCATTTGTATCTGTAAGCTGAATCCAAGAGTGGGTCTAAACACTATATTTCCATTATCTCTGTAGGACACTCTCCTGGTTTTGGTTTACAAATGCTGATGCAAGCATACTAAGTACTGACTGACCGTATGAAAATTACCTATTGTGGTGAAATATTGTGGTTTCAGTAGTTGACTATAATCTTATTTTTGATTGATATTATATATATTATTTATGTATCCCCTACATCATTATATATATTTTGTAGTGATTAATATTTTACGTATTCTTACATTTCTAACATATACTTTTAATGGGATACTTGCATACATGGCAATATTATGTACAAAAGTGCATTAAAATGTCTGACAGATATCACTGAAAAGCAAAGTAAGGACATGTTCACAACTGCGTTGGAGGCTCCATTTGGGGCCTATGTAGCAGATTCCGCCAAGAAGAGATGGCAAAAAAGTCCTGAATGCCGGACTTTCTTTCTGCTAAAAAATGTAACGGAAACCAAATGGAAAGTTGCACATCCATTACTTTTATTATTCTGCTCCTCGAATGGAAATAACTAGTGGGGATATAAACCCGGCCTAAAATATATAATGGAGTGTGCTGTAAACAATGGTAATTCATATTGAATCTATAAAAACTACTAGAAGACATTGTCAAGAAACAACAACTCAAAATACCTTATTAGTAAAGAACCTTTTACACAGGCCATTGATCGGGAATGAATGTTCAGCCCATGATCGGCCTGTTTAAACACCCCACAGATCAACCAACAAATGCTCATTTGTTGGCCGATTGGGTCTTTTATGTGGTCATAAAAATGCTCACTGATTATCAGCATATCTCTCCATGTAGAAGAGTGTTCATTCCCCATACAGCTTTGATTGGATTGGATAAAGCTTGTTTAAATGAGAGCCAAATGTCTTGTTTTAAGGTGCATTGATGTTCATAAACAGCTCCACATCAGTCCATCCAACAGAACCCTTATTAATGATATTACGTTACTTGCTGTCTCCAGGCAGTCAAGGTAGTCATATGATTGCAGCACCAGGGGAGCCCAGGTCTGCATATTTTTCTAGATAGATTAGCTAGACATTGGTCTAGTGGAGTGAAAATATCAGTGTATTGGTAATGTTGGAGGATTCTAGCTGTAGATATAACGTTGAAGGATTCTTGCTGTAGATATATTTTTCACTGGTACTGCAATGCAAAAGTCTAGGAGCATTCATGACTGTATGAATCGCTGGCTGCCATTCATTGTTTAGCTCACTTGCTTCAATCCCACAAAAACCCTAACATCTCCTAAAGTAATAATATAAAAATCAATGGGAGGAAAAACAAGGTCTTGTCACAGGAAAAAAAGTAAATTGTAAAGCTCAAGTAAAATAATTTGTTGGTTTTTGTCCCTAAATTCACAATAACCAGTTATGGAGTATGAGTGAGGAATAAAACTTGTAGGTCTCAGGAGATCATCTTCTAGTGATAAACACAAAAATGTGAATGTAATTGGGTCAGTTGGTTAGGGGTTGATGTTCTGCTACCACTGATGAATAGCGGCAAACTTACCAAGAGAGTGTAAAAGATCACTCAGAAAGTAGATGACTGAAGTGGAGGAGGTCTGAAAATACATTCAGCATTTTACCGGGGGTGGAAAAATGGAATTGTCATGGCACAATGGATGAACTGTATACAGTTTCTCTTTTGGAACTCCAAGAATAATTAAGATAGATGGGCAGATGAATTAGCTGTCCTGCAAGGTCAAAAGTGGCTTGCCTTATTACTCTATTATTTCATTGTTGTAGAGCTATCACCACTGACGCCTTTTTTCATGATATTTTGTACATCGACACAAGAAAAAAAAGATACAAATTGATTGTTTGGTTCTCATATCAGTCTTAGTCAATGCCGGCAGTGTTTGGATTAATGGGATTGAAGGCTGTTGGTTGAAGGAGGAAGACGGGCTGAAAAACAAGAGAAATTGGCTTGGACCCTTGGGAATGAAACTGATGTGAGATGTATGGATACACTTTGATGTTATTTTAAATTGCATGAAGATCATGGTTGACAGAATGTAATGTTCTACAATATTAAAATTCCGATCTCCAAGAAAATTCTTCTACTTATTACTTAATATGTGTAAAGTAAAGTACATAATAAATAAAAATCAATATTAAATACATAGATATAGTGTACAGTGGTTGTAACATATATAACGTGTAATTTCACTCACACTCGCATTTCAAGTGGGCCATTACACTAAATGAAGAATGAATAAAGGAAACATCCAAGGACTGGGAAAGCATTCAGAATGAATGTTAATTCCCTGTAAAATTCTAATATAATTTGCCATGAAAAACGAGTTACTTTGGTAAACATTCCCCGGTTGTGAGATATTTGCTTTACCTTTAGCACCCTCTAATGTTTAAAGGGATTCTCCAAATTAAATTTATTGATGACCTGTCCTCAGGATAGGTCATCAATATCAGATCGGCGGGGGTCCGACACCCGGCACCCCCACGATCAGCTGTTTGAAGAGGAGGCGCGCGCCGTACCAGCGCTGCCTCCTCTTCATTGTTTACATGCTGGCCGTAACGGGGGTAGTGGTGAGTAGGTGTAATTACACCTAACCTCCCCATTCCTTTCAATGGGAAGAATCGCTCCCATAGACTTGTAGGTGATCCGAGGCTTGTGGCCAACTATTACGAATTCTACCAGTAGAAGCTGCAACTACATGTCCTTTGGCACTGCTGCCCTGTGCCACCTTTTTTTTGGACTGTGGCCCTGCAGGTCTTTGTCTCTCTCCCTGTCTCTCTCCCTGTCTGATTAATATTACTAGCCTTGCACTGGCCCTGCACTTGCCCTGCACTGGCCCTGATATATGTATTATTATGGATGCCCAGAACAAAACCACAATTTCCAGAAAACAGTTCTCTGTCTTTCACAACGTCACAGTGCTTCTGATCGTCTCAGCAGTCGCAGCACAACTGATGTCACTGGCTTACCGAGCCTATGGGCCAATCAGAGCAAGCCCTTCCCATTAGGCCAGGTGACCGCGTTCTTCCCGGGCTTTTTGCCGCCTATTTTCCGCATGAATAAAGAACTTACAGTAAAAGTTCGCTAATTAACTGAATTCGTACGCAGCAGCGTATAAACTAACTTATACGTAGCATTAGCGTACAATTCATTGGACAAGTACGTAGCGTATGCGTACAAAGGTTTAAGAACATTTAACATTCGAATGGAGCGAATCTGAAAAAATCCGGACTCGCTTCGGAGTAGAAAATTTGTAAGATTCGATACGAATCTACGAAACGGTGAATAGATTTACTCATCTCTAGTAGTGAGGATGCCAAAACTGCGCATGCACATTTTCACTGCACAGGGAGAGAGCAGAAAAGGACATGCTGCGCATGCTTGACTGTTGATAAAAGTACTAATGGAGGATGTGTCCAGTAGGGTTTAACAATCCCATAGTTTTTTGGGGGGTGGGATGGGTGAGTATATAAAATGGATGCAAGTGAGAAATCTTTGTTATGTAAGATAAGCATTCATAAGAACATATCAATAGAGAACACTATCAGTGTTCACTATGTGTAACACTATGAGGAAAAAGCCTTCATTACTGCCAATTACTTTATTCCTTAGTAGGTACCTGACAAATGCTACAGGACTTTTTCTCCACATGTGAAGAACTACCCTAGTTTATTATCTAGTTGCCTAAATATACTTACAAAATTATTTTTTAGATAAAAACAGATGACAAAGCTTAGTTCTCCATTGTCTACTCAATATGCCGTGACAACATTATCTGCTGATAATACCAGTCCTTTTTTTTAGGAAACCTTCATATGCCGAAACACAGGGTATAGCATTATACCATTAGAACAGAATCAGACTGCATTCCAGAGGTCATATCTTTAGCAAAGGCTTACACACGACTAGTTTGACTTAACCCATTGCACTGATTTTATTGAATTTTTTTTTTTATCTCTTGCTGCTTTTTCCAAACACCAGTGCTGTCTATGACCATGGCATCATCCCCAGAAATGCAGCAGCCACACAGCTTTTATTCCTGGCCAAGAACCCTGTGAAATTAATCCACATCTCGCTGAAATCCTACTCTGCGTTCGGGTCACTGCTTCGTTCCAGCACCGCAAAAGGCAGGGATCCCATGATGATTTATTACCAGCCGCAGTGCACATATTATTATGAAATGAGTTTATTAGACTCTAAATCTCCTGTTAATGTGCTACTGTTTTAATCCTTTTATCCAATTTTCAGTCTAGCAGGCTTGGCTGCTGTTCCCTTGCACAAAACTCTCCATTTTGAAGGTTTTATTGTATCATATCCATATTCATTTGTCGGCCTGTTCGCCTACAGAATCCGGGAACCAAAAAGAAAGAGAAGAGCAGAATGGCAAGTAAAGAGAAATACGATGGCTGTTTAAGCACGGAGCTTTGTACAGAAGAAATGAGTAAGATAGAGAAGCATAATTGTTAATGACCAATAATCGCATGTACAAAACGTACATGTTCCAGATCAACAGCATAAAAAAAAGAAAAAAAGCTAAAAACACAATCAAAGTACATATTTTAACTAGATTTGTAACTCAATGGTACTTCACTAAAATAAAACATTTTTAAAAATGTGATTGGTTTACTACATGAATGAAAAATACATGGCATGCATCTTGAAAATGGCAGACTGCAGGGACCTTAGGGTTGAGAGGAGGTACGATTGAGCCAGTACCACTGAGTGATGTTCAGCACATACTGCAGAATTCCTGTGGCCCCTGGAATCCTCAAGGTATTCTGTTTACTCGAATGGAGCGGTGGGCTCAGTGGAATGTGTCACTTTTACTGGTGGGCTACTTCACCGTTTTTGAAGACCTATGGTTCCAATGTCATTGTGGGTCATGTTACTGTTAATATTGGTCTTATTGGCTGTTATTGGACTCAGTGAGTGTAACTCAAGGATCCTTTATTTCACTTTTGGGGCCATACACATTAGTGCAACCTTTGGGACCCACTGTGGTATCAGAGCCTGGGTCTGTGGGTCTGCTACTCAGTGACCTTTCCATTTTCTTCTACAGGGACTGTGGCCTGTGTTAAGGGACCCCTGTTCTTTCAATAGGTGAGAATCTGAAGTAGTTTAGATCTGCATCTATCGGTCATTTATGGCATACGTTGTGGAATACCCCTTTAAAACCAAAAATGCAATAATTTTGGACATCAGTACTAGAAATTATCACCTTCCTAGAGGAAATTTCGTTCTGCTAGGTGTCCACGGATTGAATGTTGGGCTCAACTGGGGGGTGGAGTCTCAAGAATTGGGAGTTCTTCACACAAGAACCCCCATGAGGAAATATAGATACCAGTGGGATTCCCAAGGTCGCACACTGACCCTTTAAGAAACTGGGGTCCTCAGGCACCTGAGAAATGTGAAGCTTCAGAGGTCCCAAAAAGAAAGCAGTGAATACAAACAGGCAGGGAAGCCCCCAAACAGGGAAGTGGTGGACAAGAGCAGGATAAAGGCTACAAGTTGCACACCCTGTAGTTGTATGTGGAAGGTGGTGCAAGAGTCAACCCCTGGGTGCTCGCAGTGATGGACTACCAAAAGTAAAAATTGAGGAACTGCACAAAAGTGAAAATGCAATTAGGTGCAATTAGGCGACTTTGTTCCTACTCATTACTGCCCACAGTTTGATAAAGTGTTCAGGCCCGAAATGTTACGTACATTTTTGTATTCTGGAGACACTGGATTCTTAATAAACTAACTGCATTTTCCCTGTTCAAATGAAAATAGCCATGCAGTAGCAGTCAGGAATGCACGCTAGAGATGAGCGAATCATTCAAAAAATTATTCGCCGAACATTCGCCGAACTTTTCCTAAAATTCGTATATTCGACGAATAGATTTGTTGTATTTGCGTACAAAATATACGTTATTATGTGCTATTAGTGAACATTCGCTCACTAATAACGAACGTTCATTTACAAAATGTACGCATCTTCTTAGAAGACGTACGCATGAGCGTACAAATAGCTTACGAATCTCAGCGTACTATTGTCTAAGCGATTACGTAATATGCAGGCACGTACGAGGAGAGGCTGTGGCGTGCACTCCTCAGGGGCAGAGCGAATATTCGAGACATATATATGGTAAAGTGCAAATACATTATTATAGGTATAATATAAAAATTTTAAATATCACCTACCTAGTATGCTCACGGACACGTTTAAGTGTCTTTTCTTCTGACGCTTGTCATACAACTGGAGCAGAGTCCCAAACTCAGTCGCAATTTGTAATCCACATAGGTAAAATTGTAATCCAAATGGTTAAAAAAAAAGCAGCAAAGGTTCCTTAAAAAACCCTCTTTCAAGGGGCTCCTCAAATAACCTGAAAAGGGGGAAAAGGGATGAGGCGCACGAATGCTCAACTTAGTTTCCTGAGTTGCCTCGTCATCCTCCCGCGCTGGAGAAAGGGGCGGAACTACCAGGGAGGAGTCTGCATCGCTGAATTGAATTCGTACGCAACAGCGTATAGAGTAACTACCAGGGAAAAGTCTGCATCGCTGAATTGAATTTGTACGCGACAGCGTATAGAGTAACTAAATTATACGTAGAATAGCGTATAATTTAGCGGACAAACTACGTAGCGAATGCGTATAAAAGCGAAGCGAATCACCTAATATTCGGATTCGCTTCGCAGCTGAAAAATCCCAAGATTCGATACGAATCTACAAAGCGGCGAATAGATTCGCTTATCTCTAATGCACGCCATGATGGAAATGAACTTTTTTTTAAAAAATTATAAGTAAGTTTTATAATGACACTTAGTATGTTTTACTTACTTAGGCTGCGTTCACATATTTATTTATTATTTTATTATATGCACTTATATAGCGCTACTACATATGCACTGTGAACTCCGTCAGTCTGTTCCAGCAGAGGAACAGACTGCCGGAGTTCACTGTATCTGGCATATATCCCGGTTTTTGGCCAGGCAAAAATACTTCACGTAAAATATTTTGTCCGGCCGAAAGCCAACATATATGCTATGAAGTGGCCGGATCCCTGCAGCGATTGCAGTGATGAGCAGGTGTAATTACAAGTATAGCGTCCCCATTCACTTCTTTGGGACAGTTCTATCTGTTCAAGTGAATACTACAGAGCTGTCCCATAGAAGTCAATGGGGATGCCATACTTGTATTTACATCTGCTAAACACTGCAATTGCTACGGCGAGCAGGTAAACAGAGCAGAGATGGCAGTGTTCTTATGAGTGCTGCCTTCTCTTCAACCAGCTGATTGTCGGGGATGCCAGGAGTCCAACCCCCGCCAATCTCATATTGATGACTTATCCTGAGGATAGATCTTCAATAGTGAAAAGATTAAAGAAATACTTAGAAAACATTACATACAGCTCTACAAATCATACAGGGTAATACAGCACCACATATGTACCTCTTACATCCAGTGACGTCTCCCCTTATTTAGATATTCTCTTTCCTCATCTTCTCCTTTCAGACCAGACCACCATTATGATTTCTTTCAGCCATCTCTTGTCTCCTCAGAGATTGACAAAAAGACATCCTGGCAACCTACTTTTCCTGTGCTCCCCAATACTATATTGCAGAAACAGTCCTCCTGAAAATACTGGTACCACAGATAGTGCTGCCTTCATCAATTATTGGCACAAAGTGCCCTAAAAAGTGCGTCCGGCAAGTAGTGTTCTATATAAATATAATGTCCCCCAAAAATAATTGTGCTAAGCTGATACTGTGCCAGGGTGCCCTCCTTCCAAATAATAGTATTCTCCAAAGTTCCGCCAATAGAAATATTTATCTGCCAGAGTGCATAGTGTTAACAGTGCCCCCAATAGTAATAATGCCCCCATTGTGCCCATACTAGTAATTATGTTCCCCATAGCCCCCCAGTGCTAGTACTTCTCCTTATAATGTTTGCCGATAGAAAAATAACCCCTAATGTGTGCCAGTACAAAAACTATCCCCTTATAATGTGCGTCAGTGCAAACACCTCCTTATAATATGCCCCAGTACAAAAATACCCCCTTACCTTTCAGATCAGACCCCCATCCCAGACCTCAGATCAGACCCCCATAACAGACCCTCAGATCAGACCCCCATATCAAACCTGTGATGAGACCCTCCCATCTCAGACATCAGATCAGAGCCCCATATCAAACCTCTGATGAGTCCCCCTCATCTCAGACCTCAGATCACACCCCCTTTAGACCTATATGTCAGATCCCATATCAGACTCCAGTTTCAGTCCTCATATCAGACCCCCATTAGACGTTCATGTCAGAAACTCCCATATCAAACCTCAGACCAGACCAGACCCCCATTAGACTCCTCAGAACCCCCATATCAGACCTCAGATCACACCCCCAATGGCCCTCTATTTCAGACCCCTCCATTATCAGTGATGTCACAGTACAGAGATAATAACCACAGCGATGTCACAGTACAGGGATAATACACACAGTGATGTCACAGTACAGGGATAATAAACACAGTGATGTCACAGTACAGGGATAATACACACAGTGATGTCACCGTACAGGGATAATAAACACAGTGATGTCACAGTACAGGGATAATAACCACAGCGATGTCACAGTACAGGGATAATAAACACAGTGATGTCACCATACAGGGATAATAAAGGGGGGAACTTGGAGGATGAAAGAAGGATGAAAGAAGCAGGCAGTCGGAATCGGCTGCCTGCTTCTTCTTGCAACAGGCAACTGTCTCTGCGTCCTATGGACACAGAGACATCTGCCAGAGACCGGGACATAGCTCCCCCGTACAGCGGGGCAGCCACTGCAATCACTCACCCATACTAGTACCTGCACTGCATCTTATAAAGGGAAAAGTACAGAGCCACTGGCATGAGGACCTGTGGGCTCCCTTCCCTTAGGGGCCTGGTCACAACTGCGACTGCTGGGACCCCTATAGCTACCCTAGTGCTTCTGGAGTTCACAGCGCATATGTGAATGTGGCCTAAGTTTAACCCTTTCAATACCGAGACACTTTTCACCTTAAATCCCAGGCGTCACTTTATGTGGTAATAACTTTAGAACGCTTTTACTTATCCAGGCCATTCTAAGATTGTTTTCTCGCCACATATTATGCTTCACGACAGTAGGAAATTTGTGGCAAAATATTTCATTTTCATTTATAAAAAAAATACCAAATTTAGCAAAAATTTGGAAAAATTTGCAAATTTCAATTTCTCTACTTTCAAAATACATAGTAATACCTCCAAAAATAGTTATTATTTTACATTCCCCATATGTATACTTTATGTTGGCATCATTTTATAAATGTAATTTTACTGTTTTTGGACGTGAGAAACCTTACAAAAAGTGACCCCAGTTTTGAAACTACACCCTTTAAAGAATATATTAAGGGGGGTACTAGCCACTTTGACCCCCTTTTACGGAATTTATGGAATTTGGAAACACTTGGCTGTGAAAATGAAAAGTTTCATTTCTTCCAATAAAATGTTGCTTTAGCCCCAAATTTTTCATTTTCACAAGGGCTAACAGGAGAAAAGCACCCCATTTTCTCCTGAATACGGCAACACCCCATATGTGGTGGTAAACTGTTGTGGAGGCACATGGCAGGACTCAGAACAGAAGGAGTGCCATATGGATTTTGCAGCACAGATTTTGATGGATTGGTTTGCGGGAGCCACTGATTTTTATTTTTTTGAGTTATTGTCTTATGTGGGAACTCATTTTTTGCGGGATGAGGTGAAGTTTTCAGTGGTACCATTTTGGGGTACATAAGACTTTTTGATCGCCTGCTATTACACTTTTTGTGAATCAAGGTGAAAAAAATAGCTGTTTTGACATAGTTTTTTTTATTTTTTTTTTTTACAGAATTCACACCCGAAGGGGCAAATCATGTGATATTTTTATAGAGCAGGTTGTTACGGACGCTGTGATACCCAATATGTCTAACATTTTTATTTTTAGATGCATTAGATGCATTTTTGAATAGAATAAAATCTTTTTTTTTTGTGTTGCCATTTTCTGAGAGCCATATTTTTTTATTTTTTGCGCGATTGTCTCAGGTAGGGTCTAATTTTTTGCGGGACGAGATGACGGTTTAATTGGTACAAGAGATGAGCGAACGTGCTCATAACGAGCACTGTACCGCTCAGCTCCCCTGCGCTCGCATGGACGTAGGCAGCCGCTTCCGTCCTCCTCACCTGACGGAAGCGGCTGCCTGCGCCCATGCGAGCACAGGGGAGCCGAGCGGTACAGTGCTTGTTACGAGCACGTTCGCTCATCTCTAATTGGTACCATTTTGGGATTAATACGTCTTTTTTATTTTTTATTTTTTACGGCGTTTACCTAGCGGGGTGCGTCATGTGATATTTTTATAGAGCCGGTCGATACGGACGCGGTGATACATAATATGCCTGCTTTCTTTTTTTCCCTATTTTTTACAATTTTTTTAAATTTTATTTTGGGAAAATGACGCTTTTTTTCTTTTTTTACTTGAAACTTTTATTTTTTTTGTTAAACTTTATTTTTTTAACTTCTTTTTTTTGTCCCAGTCTGGGACTTCAACTTTTGAGGGTCTGATCCCCTGCACAATACATTACAATACTTCTGTATTGTAATGCATAGGCTGTAAGTGTATTACACAGTGTAATACACTTACAGCTTTCTGCCTGTGAGATCCAGGGGGCTGGATCTCACAGGCTTCCATAGAAGGCAGCCCGATGCCTAAGGAAGGCATTGGGCTGCCTTCTCTGCCATCGGGTCCCCGTCACAGCAGCGCATGTGACGGGGACCCGGCGCTGGGATTGTAAGGGTTAATATTAATATTAATATTAATATTACTTTAGGCAGAATAATGAACATAATAATATTAGCTGATAATTTGTAAGAAGTTTAACATATTTTGTAGAATATATTAAAAGGGTCCTGTCCTGTCGACAGGAATTTGTTTCCGTTCTGCATAATGGAAACCAGACGGATGCGTTATGCTTGTCTATAGACTTCTATTATGACAGATCAAAATGGAATGCCTCTTAACCACTTCAGATCTGGGTCATTTCCCCCCTTCCTGACCAGGCCTAATTTTGCAAATCTGACACGTGTCACTTCATGTGGTAATAACTTTGGAATGCTTTTACTTATCCAAGCGATTCTGAAATTGTTTTCTCGTGACACATTGTACTTCAAGTTAATGGTAAATTTGAGTCGATAAGTTTTAATTTTATTTATAAAACAATCCAAAAGTTAACGAACATTTGAAAAAATTCACTGTTTTCTAAATTTGAATATCTCTGCTTTTAAGACAGATAGTGATACCCCATAAAATCCTTTTTAATTTACATTCCCCATATGTCTACTTTATGTTGGCATTATTTTGGTAGTGTCATTTTATTTTTTTAGGACAGTAGAAGGTTTAGAATTTTAGACGGAATTTTTGCAAATTTGCAAAATCAACTTTTTTAAGGACCAGTTCAGTTCTGAAGTCAGTTTGTGAGGCTTACATAATAAAAACCACCCATAAATTACCCCATTTTAGAAACTACACCCCTCAAACTATTCAAAACTGGTTTTAGAAATGTTGTTAACCCTTTAAGTATTCCACAGGAATTAAAGCAAACTAGATGTGAAATTTAAAAATTTAACTTTTTTTGCAGATTTTCCATTTTAATCATTTTTTTCCTGTAACACATCAAGGGTTAACAACAAAACAAAACTCAATATTTATTACCCTGATTCTGCAGTTTGCAGAAACACCCCACATGCAGTCGTAAACTGTTATTTGGGGATACGCCAGGGCTCAGAAGGGGAGGAGCAGCATCTTCATTTTCTAACATAGAATTTTTTGTCATGGTTTTTAGGAGCGATAACTTTTTAATTTTTTTGTGGACTGAGCTATGTGAGGTCTTATTTTTTGTGGCACAAGCTGCGCTTTTTATTGGCACCATTTTGGGGTACATCCGGCTTTCTGATCACTTTTTAATCTAATTTTTGGGAGGTTAACAAAAAAAAAAAAGCAGTTTAGGGGCATTTTTCTATATATTTTTTTACACCGTTCACTTGATGGGGTAGATCATGTGATATTTTTATAGAGCCGGTCGTTTCGGACGTGGTGATACCAAATATGTCTATTTTATTTATTTATTTTTATTTGTAACATTTTTTTAATGACATAGTTGGGGGAAAATTTTTTTTTTTTATATGTGATTTTTTTTAGAATACTCTATTTTTTTATTATTTTTTATTTTACACTTTGTGTCCCCCATAAGGTCATACAAGACCTCAGGGGGACATTTAACTTCACTTATTTTTTTTTTTTTTTTTACACTTGATTTCTCCTGTCTATGTCCCGGCTGACATAGTAGCCCCAGTTACAGGGGAAATACATCCCCAGAGAGGCTGTACAGCATAATACTATGCTGTACAGCCTCAGTGCAGGGCTGATCGGGTCTATGAGAGACCCGGCAGCTCCTGCACACTCCCGGCCCTGGTGATCACGTGACCGCCGGGCCGGAACAGGAAGCGCAATAGCGCTTCCTGCTCTGTATACACAGCGCTTCCTGCTCTGTATACACAGCGCTTCCTGCTCTGTATACACAGCGCTTCCTGCTCTGTATACACACGTTCAGAAACGTCCATTCAGAAATAGATAACCACTTCACGGACGTTTATTTACTATAGGCAGACGTGAAGCGGTTAAAGGCTTACATTTTGATTTCCATCTTATAGTTTTTTCCTGAAGTTCTGCATTTTTTTAAAAATTAAATCTTACGTATAGAGATGAAAACTAGGTAATGGGTTCCAGGGTCAGACTGGGGTTCCTTGGGTCCATCAGAAGAAATTATTTTCAGGGCCCAAACATCAGAGAAATAGAGTAATTGGCTCCAAGTGTTTTATTTGCCTCTGAAACTTTGGGCCCTCCAATACTGCTAGGTTATAATCAGTGCAGCAAAGTGGAAATAACTGTAGCATGTGTTTTATTTCTTGAAACAATGGGTTAATGAATTCCCTGTTATGTGTGTATTGACATAGATACAACATATAAACTCACTGACCCATTGAGTTTGCAGTGCACATCTTCCAAAAGGGTTTCATATGCGTCACTGACAGTCATCTCCCGCTGGGTTAGAAGATGTTCCGATCAGTGTGAGATCTAACAAATTATAAGTGCAGGAATGAGCCATACCTTCAGTGTACGGCAGTCTGTTTAGTAGCCGCATCATGTGTCAGCACACCCTAACCTTGCATTATTGACTATTGGATTTTGAATTGGATGTGTCTTGTGGCAGGCGCACACAATATGAGAAAATATCTTGTGGCATGTAATGATCCACTCAACCAATTCAATACAATCCATTATTCTGACGCTTCCTACACAGGTTGTAGCCAGTTTGGCATGTGCAGCATATGTTATCTGAAGCCATCTTGTTCTGCACCTAGTTATGGAATAATAACAAGTTAAAGGGAACCTATCCTTGAGGAACAATCCATGAGCATGAAATGAAGTATTCCCCTCGTAGAAGAAAACACATATCCTTTGCATAAAGCACTGTTACTATTATGGGTTACTGTTTGACCTTGTTGTGGTGGTCAGAGGCATAACTAAAGGCTGATGGGCCCTGGTGCAATAGTTCAGCTTGGGCCCCCCTTCCCTCAGTGCTTTGTGGCCAGGGCCAAGGATGCACATGGCCTACATGCTGCCTGAGGCAGAAAATGAAACAACAAGCCCCCCTCCCCCCCACAAACCCATGCCAAATTCTTGACTTAACCTGTTCCCACCAGCCAGAGGTGTAACTGGACCAGCACACATTTTCTATAATACCGGTGTCTTCTTATGTGGCACAAGGGTCTTTGGATTCCTTCAGACTCATGGGCCTGGTAGCGACTGTTACCTCTGCATCCCCTGGTGGTGGTCACTCCATCTAGCTGAACTATAGGACTGGTACATGACTGTTGCTCTACCTTTAACTGATTGCTGTTTACATGCTATTATATTTCCTAGTGCAGTGGTCCCTCAAGTTACAATATTAATTGGTTTCAGGACGACCATTGTATGTTGAAATCATTATAAGTTAAAATAAGCAGATAACTAGGAGTCATACAACAAGTCCTTACAGGGGTGGACACAGACAGCAGAGGGCCCCGTGCAAAGAATGTGCCTGGGCCCCCCCCCCATGCCAAATTCGCGACCTAACATAATCCGTCCTAACATTACATCAGTAATACTGTAATAATTACAGCAATACAAAACATACAGGTTAAGGCTACTTTCACACCTGCGGCACCACGATCCAGCCACCTGATCCGGCAGAAAATGGAAGGAATCGGATGGACACAAACCACAGCATGCAGCAGTTTGTGTCCCGCTAATTCTCTGCATTTTTGCCAGATTGTGGCAAATGGGACTATAGTCAGATTATAGTCAGTGGGACCGGTGGCATTCTGCATCCAGCAGTGCTGGAGCCAGTGAATTCTGGCAGGCTGTTCTCTGCTTCAGCCATCTTTTCTCCCTGCAGAGTTTGACAGACAGACATCTTAGTTTCCTACTTTTCCATCATTCTCCAACTTTCTTGAACACCCCATCCTGCCACTCCCCAATACTATGCCGCTGTGCTCCACAAAACTATACTGCAGATACTCTGCCAGGGTGCCCCCAGTAACAGTGCTCCCCCAAATCCTAACAATAGCAATAAATCTGTGCCAGAGTGCACTTAGTAGTAAAAGGGCTCCTACAGTGCCCCCAACAGTAATTATGTCCATGAAGTAATAATGCTCCCATAGTCCTCCAGTTGTAATAAAGCCCACAATAATGCCCCTGGGAGTAATAATTCTCTTTATAATGTGTAACAGTAGAAACCCCCCCTTATACTGTGTGTCAGTACAAAAAATGCCCCATTGTGCGGCAGTAAAAAAATACCTTCTCTTAGTGCCCCCAGTAAAGCAAATGTCCCCAAAGTGACCTCATGTGTTCCAATGACCTGTACTGTGTGCCACTAAAAAAAACACTTAGTGCCCCCAGTTGAGCTTAGGTGCCCATAGCGCCCCTATAATTTGTGCCAGTATAAAATACTCCTATATAGTGCCCCCATAGTGCTCCTCCCCCATCCCCATAGTGCCCTCCATAATGTGCCAGTATAAAATGCCCCTTTAGACTGCCCCACATAAATGCTCTCATAATGCTCCTCCCCCCTTCCCCATAGTGGCACCAAAATGGGTGCCAGTATTAAATGCCCCTATATAATGCCCCCATAGTGCTTCTTCCCCATAGTGCCCTCCTTAATGCGTGCCAGTATATAGGGCCCCCAGTAGATGCCCCCATAGTGCTCCTTCCCCCCTTCTCCATAGTGCCCCCCTTAATGCGTGCCAGTATATAGGGCCCCCAGTAGATACCCCCATAGTGCTCCTTTCCCCCCTTCTCCATAGTGCTCCTTTAATGTGTGCCAGTATATAAGACCCCCAGTAGATGCCTCCATAGTGCTCCTTTCCCCCCCACTTCTCCATAGTGCCCCCTTAATGCGCGCCAGTATATAGGGTTACCATTATATACCCCTATAGTGCCCCCTCATAATATGTGCCAGTATATAAGGCCCCCAGTAGATGCCCCTATGATGTGCCAGTATATAGGGCCCCCAAAGTGCTCCTTACCCCCTTCTCCATAGTGCCTCCCGTAATGTGGCAGTATATAGGGCCCCCAAAGTGCTCCTCCTCCCCTTCTCCATGATGCCCCCCATAATGTGGCAGTATATAGGGCCCCCAAAGTGCTCCCCATAATGTGGCAGTATATAGGGCCCCCAAAGTATATGTGGCAGTATATAGGGCCCACAAAGTGCTCCCCATAATGTGGCATAATATAGGGCCGTCAAAGTATATGTGGCAGTATATAGGGCCCCCAAAGAAAACAATAAACACATATACTTACCTCCATGACACTCTCGGTGAAGCGATGCAGGCCTCTTCCGGCCTGTGTCCTGCTCTGTACTGCTCTGGCGGCGCAATGACGTCATCGCTCCGTTTGCGCCGGCCTTTGATAGGCTACAGGTACTAAGCCTGCAGCCTATCAGAGGAACGGGCAGGGGAGACGCCTCTCCCCTGCCCCGCTGCATTATTAATCTGTATCGCTGTCCTGAGGACGGCTATACAGATGAATATAGAGATGAGCGCTTCCACAATGGAAGCGCTCATCTCCACTCCCACTGCCCTGCCGCCGGTCAGAAAGGGCCCCCCTCTTACACCGAGTCCATGTGCAGCCGAACCGGCTGCACAGGCGGTATGTCCGCCCCTGAGTCCTTACATATAACAGTCAGGAATAGCTGATATTAGCAACTAATACAGCTATTTTACCAGAGAAGTGGCCTTGATTGGTTGGATCTGAGTCTGAGGCATTGTATGTTGAGTCTGGTTTCAACTTACGATGGGTCAGAAAAGACCACTGTATGTTGAAAATATTGTATCCTGAGGCCATTGTATCTTGAGGGATCACTGTACTTACATGTGCCACATACTTGTAGTAATGTATAATACGCTATGTTGGAAGTGTAATGTAATATGTTACATATTTGCTTTTTAGGTCTTATACTGCTGGGAAATGCCAGCTGGAGTACCACAAATGAAGGTACTACACAAGGAGTGTAAAATGCCCTGTGTGCATAGGCCCTGGATATGCACTGTATGGACATATATATTGGGACACCTACACATTACACCTGCAGGAGCTTTTATGACATCCCATTCTAAATTCATAGGTATTAACATGGAGATGCCCATCTTAATGCCCATGTTTCAAGGGGGTCCCATGCAGCTAAAATAGCTCTTCCACCTTTCTGGGAAGGCTGTCTACAAGATTTTGTAGTGTTTGTGGGCCTCATTAGTTAAAGAGGACCTTTCACCACTCCTGACATGCCTGTTTTAATATCTTCATGCATTCCCCCTGTAATAACAAGTCTGAAACATCTATTCTTATGGCTCTATGTTGTGCCATTCCTTTATTATTTGCACTAGAAGTTATGAATGAATTGCTATTTGCCTTCAGTAAAGGAACAGAGGGGAGGTGACAAGTTGGGGGTGTGTACCTGCACAGACTGACTCTATCCAATCAGTGCTGCCATGTTCAGACTGTGCAGGTACACACCTCCAACTTGTTACCTCCCCTCTGTTCCCTTACTGAAGACAAATAGCAATTCATTCATAACTTCTAGTGCAAATAATAAAGGAATGGCACAACATAGAGATATAAGAATAGATGTTCCAGACTTGTTTTTACATGGGGAATGCATGAAGCTATTAAAACAGGCATGTCAGGAGTGGTGAAAGGTCCTCTTTAACTAATGAGCATATTATAGAGCAGGAGGAGCTGACCAGACTGATATAAACTTTTGTTGCAAATATTCAGTAGAACCTGTAAATTATTCATATAAATCCCTGCTCCTTCTAGGCTATGAGGTCAAGGAGGCGGTCCTATCAGTGATTGACAGCCTTCCCTCTATGAATGTGTATACAGAGGTAGATGTTAATCACTAACTTCATAGCCCAGAATTAGCAGGAATTTAAAGGGAACCTGTCATCTCCGAAACACCCCCTGAACTAGAGTAAGCGTTGTATAGTGTAAGTGATGCTGAATCCGAACTTGTAAGTTTTATCTTCATACTCACTTCCATTCCGACGCTGTGCTCCCACAAACCAGCAGTAAAATGCATTGAGAGGACTCTTCTTTGAGTCCTCTCCATTATGTGCATGAGCACAGGCGTCCACTGAGTGCAGGTTTGTGGAAGCACAACATCAGAATGGAAGCGAGCATGAAGATAAAACTTACATAAACGGACTCGACGTCACTTACACTATACACTGCTTACACTGTTCAGGGGGTGTTTTGGAGATGACAGGTTCCCTTTAAATGTATAAATGATATGTTTTACTGAATCTTTTCCTATAAAACTATAAACCTTCGTTCTTTGGGTCAGTACGATTACAATGATACCACATTTATATTTTTTTCTTGTGTTTTAACACTGAAAAAAAAAACTTTGGAAAAAAAATATTTTCTTTGCATCTCCATATCTATAGTTTTTATTGATACTATTTTCGAATATGTTTGACTTTTTGATCACTTTTTATAAAATTGTTTGGGGGAGGTGTGTCAAAAAATGGCAAATGTTTTTTTAAATCTTTTATTAAATCTTTTTATATTTTTTTTTTACATTTTTTAAATATTTTTAAACCCTTTTTAAAATTTCTTTTACACTTTTTAATAGTTACCCTAGGAAACTTGAACATGCAGCCATTAGATTGCTTCTCTCATACATTCCAATGCATAAGCCATGGAGTCTATGAGAATTTCACTATGTTCCTATAGTAACTTAGCTGTGGCAGACTCAGATCCTTCAGGGGGACCAAGGCTGCCACAGAGAATGCATACCTCCCAACCGTCCCGACTCCAGCAAGACAGTTCCGGATTACAGTGGCTGTCCCGCTGTCCCGGTACAGGTGAGGTATGTCCCGGTTTATGGCAGCTATAGGATGCAGAGACAGTTGCCTGTTACATGAAGAAGCAGACAGCCGGCATCGGCAGGCTTCTTCTTACATCCTCCCTCCCGTCCCCCCTGCGGCTCTCCATACCTCTGGTCTGGGCGGGGGGCAGGGCTGGCTGACAGTCAGCCTTGGCTCCGCCCCCCCCCAGACAAGACCAGACGATGTCCTGATGCTTCTGATGCTAGGAAGAAGGTAAGTATATAGTGTTTTTTTAACTTTCTGTGAGGGGCACAATGTGGACATATTATAGTGGGGCACAATGTGGGCTATTACTGGGGGGCATAATGTGGGCATATTACTGGGGGTACAGGTGGTCATATTACTGGGGGCACATAACTGGGCATATTTTTGGGAGGCACAGCTGGGCATATTACTGGGGGCTCAGCTGGGCATATTACTGGGGGCACATAACTGGGGAATATTTACTATGTGGAGCAGTAAGGGGACTGGGTGGGATTAGGTGTATAGTTATGTTTTGGACGGATGTAGGGGCGTGGCCCAGTGCTGAAAAATTTGCCGCAGCACGCTTAGCGCATTGCACAATGTATCCGTCTTTGTCCCTTTACAATGTTGGGAGGTATGAGAATGAACTAGTGGATAAGGGGGAGCTGTTCCAGTCCCGGAAGTGCTGCACTTCTGGGTTTTCTGCTGTCAGATGACATGGTCACATTTTACCACGGCATTTGAAGTTAAATGTCTGCCACCGGCATTATAGCCAGTCACAGACATTAGCCCTGGGTGTCCACTGTTTAAAACAGCAGGCACCCGGTGGCTATGCTGCCAGCTGCACTTGCAAGAGGGAACTATATTTAAATATCCGATTTCCGCCGTAAATTTATAGTGGGCAGTTAGGAAGGGGTTAAATTTGGCCACCTTGAATTCAGTTCTGTAAAAGTGCTGAAAATAGCCAACTCCTGGCTGGGCTATTTCCGGAACTGCTATAGAGATAAATGGAGAGGTGGATGCGCTTGCGTAGTGCGTTCTTCATATACTTTTATGGGAGTTCCAGCATTATTGAGAGTGCTTGCTCTGCTCTCTTTGGACCTCCTATGAATGAATGGAGAGCATAGCGCACATGCACAGTGCATTCTCCTTCACTTTGGGGACCCCGTTATAGAGATAGGTATGGGTCCCAGAGGTAGGACCTCGCCCATCTGACATTGATGGCATAACCTAGTGATATGTCACCAATGCGGCCCCTTACAGAGTAATGAGGGGGGAGTAGCAGAGAGCGATGAGGAGAAAGCAAAACTCTTAAATATTTTTTTCTCCACTGTATTCACTGATGAAAATAAACTGTCAGATGAAATGCAGAATATAAAAGTGAATTCCCCTTTAAAAGTGTCCTGTCTGACCCAGGAAGAAGTACTGGGGCGTCTTAAAAAGATTAAAATAGACAAATCGCCAGGACCGGATGGCATACACCCACGTATCCTAAGAGAATTAAGTAATGTCATTGCCAGACCCTTATACTTGATATTTAAGGACTCTATACTGACAGGGAGTGTTCCACAGGATTGGCGCATAGCAAATGTGGTGCCAATATTCAAAAAGGGTCCAAAAACAGAGCCCGGGAACTATAGGCCGGTAAATTTAACATCTGTAGTGGGTAAACTGTTTGAAGGTTTTCTAAGAGATGCTATCTTGGAGTACCTCAATGAAAATAAGCAAATAACTCCATATCAGCATGGCTTCATGAGGGATCGGTCGTGTCAAACCAATTTAATCAGTTTCTATGAGGAGGTAAGTTCTAGACTTGACCGCGGGGAATCAATGGATGTCGTATATCTGGACTTCTCCAAAGCATTTGACACTGTACCACATAAAAGGTTAGTATATAAAATGAGAATGCTTGGCCTTGGAGAAAATGTCTGTATGTGGGTAAGTAAATGGCTCAGTGATAGAAAACAGAGGGTGGTTATTAATGGTACATACTCAGATTGGGTCACTGTAACTAGTGGGGTACCACAGGGGTCAGTATTGGGCCCTATTCTCTTCAATATATTTATTCATGATCTTGTAGAAGGCTTGCACAGTAAAATATCAATTTTTGCAGATTACACTAAACTGTGTAAAGTAATTAACACAGAAGAGGACAGTACACTGCTACAGATGGATCTGGATAGACTGGAGGCTTGGGCAGAGAAGTGGCAGATGAGGTTTAACACTGACAAATGTAAGGTTATGCATATGGGAAGGAATAATGCAAGTCACCAGTACATACTAAATGGTAAAACATTGGGTAACTCTGACATGGAAAAGGACCTAGGAATTTTAGTGAACAGCAAACTAAGCTGCAGAAACCAGTGTCAGACAGCTGCTGCCAAGGCCAATAAGATAATGGGTTGCATCAAAAGGGGCATAGATGCCCATGATGAGAACATAGTCCTGCCACTTTACAAATCACTAGTCAGACCACACATGGAGTACTGTGTACAGTTCTGGGCTCCTGTGAACAAGGCAGACATAGCAGAGCTGGAGAGGGTTCAGAGGAGGGCAACTAAAGTCATAGCTGGAATGGGTGGACTACAGTACCCAGAAAGATTATCAAAATTAGGGTTATTCACTTTAGAAAAAAAACGACTGAGGGGAGATCTAATAACTATGTATAAATATATCAGGGGTCAGTACAGAGATCTCTCCCATGATCTCTTTATCCCAAGGACAGTGACCATCACGAGGGGACATCCTCTGCGTCTGGAGGAAAGAAGGTTTGTTCACAAAAATAGAAGAGGATTCTTTACGGTAAGAGCAGTGAGACTATGGAACTCTCTGCCTGAGAAGGTGGTGATGGTAAGTTCACTAAAAGAGTTCAAGAGGGGCTTGGATGTATTTCTGGAGGGTAATAATATTACAGGTTATAGTTACTAGAGAGGGGTCTTTGATCCAGGGAGTAATTCTGATTGCCTGATTGGAGTCGGGAAGGAATTTTTTCCCCTAAAGTAAGGAAAATTGGCTTCTACCGCACAGGGTTTTTTTGCCTTCCTCTGGATCAACTTGTAGGAAAACAGGTCAAACTGGATGGACAGATGTCTTTTTTTCGGCCTTATAAACTATGTTACTATGTTACTAATGCGTGAGATAGGCCATGCCCTTTAATGATGCTGAAACACCTTTTATCTGGAGTTTGCAAAAACGTACAAACAGTGGACGGTAGAGGATTGAAAACAGGAGCAATAAGATGAAAGTCAATAGACTGGGCTCTGATGGGTGCACATGGGTTTGGAAGAAACAAAAGAAAATATGGCTAGCAGATCGAGAAATTGAATGAACTGTCAAGTTCGGTGGAGTAAGCCTGATGATATGGGGTTGTTTCACAGCCAAAGGCTTTGGATACTAGACCAGGATCAATGGTGGTCTCAATGCTAAGCTATATGTGAGTATCCTACAAGACGGCGCACATGCACAGTGCACTCTCCTTCACTTTGGAGACCCCATTCTAGATATAGGTGCGAGTCCCAGAGGTAGGACCTGTTCTATCTGACACTGATGACATATCCTAGTGATATGTCACCAATGTGTGAGATGGGCCAACCACTTAAATGATGCTTTTATCACCAATGTTTACATGGCAAAATATTACTTTTTTGTTACATGGAAGATATTTTCTAAGGAAAACAATAAATATTTTTAAAGGAAAAAGCATGCATTTCAATGTGATCTTGAGGTAGCATGGCAATCATGAGGTGATGTCACACTTGAAAGCTAGTGATCTCCAGCTAGAGAAGCTCTCAGTCCGATCTATCGCTCCAGTGGTGACAGGTTGAAGTGAATAGGAAATAATCCTCACCAGTCACACAGGAGTGATTTAGCCCATAAAACATTGCGTGGAGCTTCTTCTGAGCTTAATCGCATCTGATTGCTTTTCTGACTAGGAGCTGCCATAATGATTTCTATCAAGATATATGATACTGTGATATATACAGATTTGATTTTATTATGAGTAGCTTTATGCTGATTATATGTTAAGGGTCGAAGACAAGAAGTTTATATGTGAACATCTGTGTCCTAGCACTGACTAGAGATGACTCTTAACAATATGGTGGTGTACACCGAATAACCTATAAAATATTCTAAGTATAAAGCTTCCCTTATGCTGGGATGACATTGATCCTGCCATCCATTGTAGTTTCCAGTGCAGCATTTTTCTATCGGGGTTTCAGGCTATGGACACCAGACTGGTGCATATACACATACATTAGTTGTCTTCAACTGCAGCAAAAAGCAGGTGACTGGACACAATTCATATATGTGAGCCCAGCCTTAGCTGTTTTTTTTTTTAATTCGTTCTTAGAATTTTTTTTTATTAAAATTTTTATTACTCTGAATGAGCCAACTAATTTGATTTGAGTCTGAATAAATTTGATCTGAAATGAAAATGCTCAAATTGCCTGGGAAAGTCTCTTTCTCCTCCCAAATGGAATCATTCTAATAAGTTAGAATCAGAACTTTTTGGAAAATGTACTAAATTTTTACATTTTAGAGTTGATACGCTCATGGCTAGAGATGAGCGAATTGAATCCCACAAAATGGAATTCAATCCAAATTTCAGGATAAATTTGAATTGCAGCGAAGCCGAATTTCCTTGTGCATCGTGTTAACGAATCGATTTAACCTGAAATAGTGTAAAAGACAAAAAAATTAATACTTACATACCTCCTCCATTTGCTTGCGATGGGCCGCCAGCCTACATCTTGATTGAAGATCTTGGTCAGAATCCTGTGCGTGGGGACGTCATACGTTGTGATGACGTAATTGCGCACCGTGCGAGATTTCGCTCCAGATCTTCAAGCAAGATGACAGCAGCCTGCCCGTCACAAGAAAATGGAGGTGGTAAGTTTGATTTAATTTTTTAAATGGTAATTTCACACTGTTTTTACACTCAGATGCCGCGATCATGTATGAATGCGGCATCTGAGGGGTACAACGATGGGGGGAGGCGGTATCGCTCCCTGCCATTGCACTCGCTACTTACAAAAAATGCGCTTCGTGATAAAGCTATTAATCACAAAAAAATTTGGTGAATCAGCCAAATCGAGCTTTTCATAAATTCGCTCATCTCTACTCATGGCTATTCTTTATATCTCAAAATGTCTAAATATTGGCAGTCTGTCCAAGCCGTACAACACACACCATATCTCTCAGAAGGACATATGTCCTGTTGATGAATATAGTTCAGGCAAAAACAGTCCCAAATCTAATCAAAGAAGTGGAAGGAAGATGTGTTAAATGGGTTGTGCCCATTCTACATTTTTAAAACCAGCACTGGGATCTGAATACTTTTGTTATTGCACATACTTAAACATTTATTATATAGCCCCTGAACTATGCAATAAAATGAATCTGTATAGTGCCTCCTGCTGTTTGTTCTTCTACTTATTTCTTGTCAATGCAGTCAGTTTAAATCTTCAATCAGTGGCGTAGCTATAGGGGTCGCAGCAGTCGCAGCTGCGACCGGGCCCCTAAGCCAGGGGGGCCCCGAGGGCCCCCTTGCCACTTGCAGGGTCGCCCCGCCAATTAGGCAGGTGCGGCACGGCCCTGCGCACAGTTGGGGGCGGCGGCGGGGCAGAGGGAGATGAGCGCTTCCATTGTGGAAGCGCTCATCTCCATAGTCATCTGTATCACCGTCCTCAGGACCTGTACTGAGGAGCACGGGGAGGGACAGGCGTCTCCCCTGCCCGTTCCTCTGATAGGCTGCAGGCACTAGGCCTGCAGCCTATCAGAGGCCGGCTCAGGCGGCGCGATGACGTAATCGCGCCGCCTGAGCCGTACAGCGCGGGACACAGGCCGGAAGAGGCCTGCATCGCATCGCTGCCAGCTCCATGGAGGTAAGTATAAGTGTTTATTTTTTTTTATTGTTGTAGTCCTGGACCGGAGCTCTATTGGGGGCACATGGGGGCATTTTTACTGGCACTGGGGGCATTATTACAGGCACTGGGGGAATTTTTACTGGCACATGGGGGCACTGGGGGCATTTTTACCAGCAAAAGGGGGCACGGGGGGCATTTGTTACTGACACATGGGGGCACTGGGGGCATTTCTTACTAGCACTGGGGGCATTTCTCAATGACACTTGGGGGCAATTCTTAATGGCATGGGAGCACTGGGGGCATTTTTACTGGCACTGGGGGCATTTGTACTGGCACATGGGGGCATTGGGGGCATTTGTTACTGGCACATTGGGGCACTAGAGGCATTTGTTACTGGCACATGGGGGCACTGGGGGCATTTCTTACTGCCACTGGGGGCATTTCTCAATGGCACTTGGGGCATTTGTTAATGGCATGGGAGCACTGGGGGCATTTTTACTGGCACTGGGGGCATTTCTTACTGGCACATGGGGGCACTGGGGCATTTGTTACTGGCACTTGGGGGCATTTCTTAATGGCACAGGAGCACTGGGGGCATTTTTACTGGCACTGGGGGCATTTTTACTGGCACATGGGGGCACTGGGGGGCATTTCTTACTGGCACATAATTTGGGGGCATCTATGGGTGGGGAGCACTTCTTACTGGCACATTATTGGGGCACTTCTTACTGGCACATTGGAAGCATTATTACTTCTGGGGCACAGTGGGGACATTAGTACTGTTGGAGGCACTATGGCGGCACTTCTTACTGGCACATTATTGGAGGGCACTATGGGGACACTTCTTACTGGCACATTGGAAACATTATTATGCGGCACAGTGGGGACATTAGTACTGTTGGGGGCACTATTACTAACAAGTGCACTCTGGCAGAGAATTATTAGTTGGGACTTTGGGGGGCACTATTACTGTGGGGGGCACTATTACTGTGGGGGGCACTATTACTGTGGGGGGCACCCTGGCACAGTATTAGCGCAGTTATTTCTGGGGGACATTATGTTTACACTATTACTGTCAGGGACACTATTTGCTGGGTGCAGTTATTTTAGGACACTGTGTGCCTATAATTATTGAAGGGCACTATCTGTGTGGTACTAGTGGCACAGTACTGGGGGTGGTAAGAGGATTTGTCCAGAAGACAGGAGAATGATGGAAAACTAGTAAACTAAGATTTGCAGAGATAAGAAATGGCTGAAAAATGGCGTCTGGTCTGAAACGAGAAGATGAGGAAAGAGAACATCTACATCAGAGGAGACGTCGCTGGATGAGGTATGAGGCGCTGTATTACCCTGGATGTACGAGGTTTTGCAGTCTGCAAATTGAGGATCCGCAAAAAAAGGATGATGTTCCGTATGGCATCCGTTTTTTTTGCAGATCCACTGTAACAATGCCTATCCTTGTCCGCAAAACGGACAAAAATAGGAATGGACATACAGATGTGGACAGCACACAGTGCTCATTTAAGTGAATGGGTCCGCATCTGAGCCGCAAAATATGCAGATCGGAGGCTGCAAGAACAACTGTCGTGTGAATGTAGCCTTACCCTGTATGTTCTGTAGTGATATACATAATGTTAGGAGGGAAAGGGTTAGTGTGAGAATTTGGCATGGGGGAGGGGGGTTCAGTTTTTGACTCGGCAGGCAGAAAAGCTAGGTGCACCAGCGCTGAGGGAAGGGGGGGGGGACAAGCTGAACTCTTGCACCAGGGCCCATGAGCCTTTAGCTACGCCCCTGTCTTCAACTGTCATCAGCTATATCTTTTGTTAGAATCTGTGGCCGTTACAGGCAAAGTGCTACAGTAAAAAGGACACACTCCCTGAGAAAGGACATGCTCCTCTGAGAAAGGACATGCACCTTGAGCTGTCAGCCAGAAATAATTCAGAACAACTGGAGCAATGAAAACAAGGCTGGTCCTCACAAGAGACTATGTCATGTACTATATGATATCTGATATTAATTTTTTTACATTAGTTATGGGATAAACCCTCCAACTGAGTTGCATCGAATTTATATGTCGATATCCCTGCAACCGATGACTTCTACTCTCTTTCAGTTGAAGAAGGAAGCTTGTTAACTCTGTAAAATTACAATAAAGCCCTTCTAAATATGAGTGATATCTGTTTGCAGATCCATAGTTGCCCCTCATGAGCTATGTCTTTTTTGTCCCAAACTGGAGACTGTTTTCTAGCCGAATACAGGAATGGATGTAGAAAGAAAGAAGTACTTCCTTAAAGGGGTTGTCCTATGAAAAATATTCTGCAGTTTTCAAACCAGCACCTGGATCTGAATACTTTTGTATATGCATGTAATTTAGCATGCATTTAGCATAGCCAGTGAGCTATTCAATAAAATATATCTGTATAGTGCTATCTGCTGTTTGTTCTTTTTCTTATTTCTTTGACCTGCTCACTGAGAAGGCCGCACATGCTCAGTTTCATCCTTCAACTGCCTCCTGAGCTGTGATAGGGAGAGCATGGACACTCCCCCTTATCTGCAGCAGAAAAGACACTCCCCTGAGCTGTCAGCTTGATATAAATCTAGCAGAGCAATGAATGGGGAGATCTCTGGATCCATGTCAGGTACAGGGCTGGTTCTAGCTTTGTTAGAAAGAGACTATCATGTACTGTATGATGTCTGATTTTCATTTTTTACATTAGTCATGGGATAACCCCTGAAACCAATGACTTCTATTCTATTTCAGTTGAAGAAGGAAACCTTGTTGGCTCTGTAAAGTTACAATAGAGTATACCTCCAGCCCTTCTAAGTATAAGTGATATTGCAGACCCATAGTTGTCACACATGAGCTATGTCTTCTCTTTGCCCAAATTGGAGACTGTTTTCTAGCCAAATACAGGAATGGATGTAGAAAGAAAGAAGTACTACCTTAAAGGGGTTGTCCTACAAAAAATATTCTACAGTTTTCAGACCAGCACCTGGATCTGAATAGTTTTGCATGTAATTAAAAAATTACCGTAGACAGGGATGTATTCAATAAAGTATATCTGTATAGCTCTACCTGCTGTTTGTTGTTTTATTTCTTTGTCCTGCTCACTGAGATGGCCGCACATGCTCAGTTTCATACTTCAACTGTCTCCTGAGGTGTGATAGGGAGAGCAAATTGAGCATCCATTTGAGACTGACGGAGATAGCTTACTACAGTATTCAGCTATGTTCAGAACTGGCTTTAGCTTGAATGGAGCCATGTATCTTGCAATGTCCTCAACCCCATCTTAAGCCTAGTTCACATTTCAGTAATTTGATCAGTCATTGTGAGCCAAAACCAATACAGGTCAATAAGACAGAACAGGAATAGATCTTTCCCTTATACCTTATCTCTGTGTAGCCTCCACTTCTGGTTTTGGCTCACAATCACTGACCAAATCACTGAAGTGTGAACTCTGCCTTAGGGCTCATGCTCTCGACCGTATGTATTTTGCGGTCCGCAAAAACGGATCCACAAAAAATACGGATGATGTCCGTGTGCATTCCATATTTTGAGAACAGCTGGCCCCTAATAGAACAGTACTATCCTTGTCCCTAATGTGGACAATAATAGGACATGTTCTATTTTTTTGTGGAATGGAAATACGAACACACAAAAACGGAATGCACACAAAGTAACTTCCTTTTTTTTTTTTTTCTGTGGACCCATTCAAATGAATGGTTATGTATACGGTCCTCAAAAAAAACAAAACAAACAACATGGACACGGAAAGAAAATACGCTCGTGTGCATAAGCCCTTATGGTGTTCCATATAGTGCCCAAATAATGCAGTCATACACTCAGGCATAACACTGCCTAAATAACACAATCAATAAACTAGGCAATATAGTCTCATCCTGCGCAACTACCTTTCCAAACATGGAATCGGGCAGTTCCTGATGCTCAGTGGAGCCCCCATCAGTAGAGACAGGTGAAGGAAGTTTGCATGCCTTTAAGCAATACCCGGTTCGAGAGTTTTAGCCAGTAAAACAAATGCAGAAAAAAGCCTGCGAACAACACAGCTAAATGCAGTGTGTAAGTGCAGATTATTATTCCACAGCAAGTCATTTCATCATGTTCTGTACACCGGCTGAGATGCACAAAAACTAGAATGAATAAAAAGAACGCCGTTGTCCTTAGCAACTTAATAAGCTGTCATGATCTAAGACAGGTTGGTAATGCTACAAGCAGCACCTCTACTTTTCATTTCATACCTCGTCCACCACCCCACTACATTGTATTCCCCCTCCTCTATCCACTAAAATACCCATTCTCTTCCCTTCCCCTCCCCTCCATTCTTCTTCCCGTACTAAGCTCTTGCCTCTACACTCTGACACAGCCTGTACAACTTCCAAGGCTCCTGCTGTCAGCTGGGGAATAGATAAAGATAAATGATATTATGTTAAATTCCACTTAATGACAAATTTTTAATTTTCTGAACATGGTCATTTTCTGGCTAGTGAATCAAGTGTAGGGAGCTAATTACATGAAGATCTGAGCAAAAATAACTCCTAATTTTCAAGGATAATGGAAGAGAAATGCTGGAGATTAATGGCACTATTTATCTTTTTTAAATTTCTATCTTTCTCTGTGATAGCAGTGCTCCCCAAGGAAAATATTCATAAAATGAAATTGAAGTCGTAACTTAATAGGTTATTAAAATTTTTGAGTGCATATCACTTTCCTTTCGCAGCACTGTAAATTTAAATTGAAGTTTGCGGCTCCCAGAGTCACCAGCAGAGATTTTTTTTTATGATGGCACAATAGAGAGAAACATGCATCTTTGTCAGGAGGTATTTGCTATTCTAATTTTATGGCAGGCCGGATTATCAGAACGGAATGTCAGAGCGTGGGGAAGCTGACAACACTACAGCCTTTAGCCATGTGTTTCCATTAGCGCCCAATGCCGTCCTGGGGTTTGTCTGGACTGTTATTTTCCATTTCAGTCTTTTATCTTGATTTAAAGTGAGGGTGGCTTGAAATTCAGCTCTTGTCCTTTTTTTTTTTTTTTGCCCACGCTCCTTTTTTTTTTCCTATTTGCTCACTATATTCCTTTCCCTGCAGTCACTGCATTTGGGACTTGGACTGGATTTTTTTTCCATATTTTATGAGTAATAATGGGATCATTTTCAGTATGCAAAAGAATATTGATCACAGGTGCAGGATTAGAGGGACGTTCTGGAACTGCCAGAACAGGTGCATAAACTTGAATAGGAATCAATAAAGGTTCCAAACAGAATTTCTTCATATCTGCTGCTCCTCGTAATGTTTAAAATTTATAAGTAATGTAATAAGTGAGAAAACTTAAGGTCCTTTTACACGGGCCGATTATCGGCCGAAAAATCGTTCCTAGGAACGCTAGTGCCGATAATCGGCCCGTGTAAAAGTGGCCCTAATCAGCCGACGAACGAGCAAAACGCTCGTTCGTCGGCTGATTGGATCTTTTGGTTTCTACAAAAGATCCAATCTGTCGGGCGCACATCGGCCTGTGTAAACAGGAGATGTGCGCCTGACAGTATGGAGCTTCCGGGCCGCACGAGCGATACAGCGATCACTCGTGCGGCCCGGCGCTCGATTCATCGGGCCGTGTAAAGGCTCCCTGCCCGAGCGCCGATATCGCTGATCGGCGCTCGGGCAGAGAGACACATCGGCCCGTGTAAAAGGGCCTTTATAGTTTTATGCATTTCCTTACATATTCTGTTATAGACCTTAAAGGGGTATTCCCATCTTAGACAATGGGGGCATATCGCTAGGATATGCCCCCATTGTCTGATAGGTGCGGGTCCCACCTATATCAAGAATGGAGCAGGGAGCATGCGCGGCCACCAATCCCATTCATTTCTATGTAGCCAACGGAAATAGCTGAACGGCTATTTTCGGCAGCCCCATAGAAATGAATGGAGGGTGGCTGCACATGCGCAGTGCGCCCTCCTTTACTTTGGGGGCTCCATTCTCAATATAGGTGCGAGTCCCAGCGGTGGGACCCACACCTATAAGACAATGGGGGCATATCCTAGCGATATGCCCCCATTGTCAATGATGGGAATAACCCTTTAAGGCCCCTTTCACACGAGCGAGTTTTCGGCGCGGGTGCCACGCGTGACGTGAACACATAGCACCCGCACTGAATCCTGACCCATTCATTTCAATAGGTCTGTGTACATGAGCGTTTTTTTTCATGCATCAGTTCTGTGTTGCGTGAAAAACGTAGCGTGTTCTATAATGTGCGTTTTTCGTGCAGCCCTAGCCCCATAGAAGTGAATGGGGCTTTAGTGAAAAATGCATTGCATCCGCAAGCAATTTCGTATTCAATGCGTTTTTCACTGATGGTTGCTAAGAAATGTTGTTTGCAAACCTTCAGTTTTTTATCTTGCGCGTGAAAAATGCATCAAAACGCAATTGCAAACAAAACTGACTGAACTTGCCTGCAAAATGGTGCGAGTTTCACTGCTCACACCCTGAATGCATCCAGACCTAATCCGTCAAGCTCGTGTGAAAGAGGCCTAAAGGGGTTTTCTTGAACTTTTTTATTGATGACTTATCTTCGGGAAAGGCCATTATTATCTAATCAAACACCCACCAATCAGCTGTTCGGGAGAGGCTCCTGCACTTGAAGAATATGGTGTAACTACCCAACCAATTAAATATTGATGATCCTAGGGTCATGCCATCAATATAAAAGGAGTGGACAGTTTAGACCCTATTATTTAGTACAAAAATTACTAAATAGATTAATGTTGAACCCACATGGTATAAAATAGCAAAAGCAGTAATGCTCAACTTTCCAATCCATTGCCACTCCTGTATCAATCAATACTTCCCACTTCTCAGGTCATGATGTGACATCTCAACACGTGGCCACTGTAGCCGTGGCTTTAGTGGTGACATGTTAACCCCACAGAAGTCACCATTCACCACTATAGACAGTGATTGGCTGCAGTGGTCATATTTTGTCAATACACTATAGTGGGAGACAGAGACCAGCAGGTGACCAGGAAAGTATTGGCAAGGAAGCAGTAGGGGATTGGTAAGGTGAACATAATTGCAATTGTTATTTTAGACTATCACAAGCGGTTTATAGAAAATGTCATGTGTTGGACTACCCCTTTAACTTGTTGTTTTACTTCAGTATCAGTTTTTTTGATAGATTGCAACAGAGCATAGATGAGGGATGTAGAGAAAAGAGAAAGGTTGGCTATGTCCGTTTTTAAAACTTAGATACCGAAAATGAGGAATATCCAAACTCAGAAAGGGCCCACCGAGGAGGAGGACTAAAAGAATTTATTGTCAGGGCCCCTCAACAGAAGAAGTTGCTGGGGTGGGGGTGTTAAACATATTTGCTGTGGGGCCCAGTCATTTTTAGTTACACCACTGGTAGAGGGTATTATTCAGTTACACACCTCTGCTCCAAAAAGTGACCTAAAACTTGATTGGTGTTCAACATGTAATATCTGACTAGCATATACACTTTTTTTTCTAATGGTGTTTCTTACCTAAAAATTCATATTGTTGTCTTTTGCCCAATTAGAGAGGTAAAAAAAGTCCACTATGTTTAAATTTATGTTTTTTTCCTTAAAGGCCACCATATACATTAGCGTGCTGTTGGCTGAACCCACCATTCTCAGTGGGTAAGAGCAACAGTTTAATGTGCATAGGGAGCTCCTGACTCTCCCCCGGATGATGATGTTGGGGGAGATCAAGCAAAATGAATATTTTCGTCTGATCCTTCTATTCTCCCAGGAGATAAACCACCACCAGAAGTCTTTGGGACTTCTGCTTTCTCCCCTCCCCCTTTAGATACACATACACATTTGGCCAAGCCAAATATGTTTGTGTTTGGGGGAGCTTGGAGAAAGTCAGGATACCTAGCTGATTGTTCAACCCAGAGCTATTGAATGTGTATGGCTGCCTTAAAAGTTTGGTCATGCCTGCAAACTTTGCAATACCCTCTACTGCCCCAGGTCCCCATTCACGGAGGAAATATCTTCGCACCCATGTTTGGAGTGCCCCTCTGCATAGAGTCTGTTGGCTCTTACATCTACCCTGCATTTCAGTCTGCCTCTAACACAGCATGTAGCCATCAGGGCATGATGGGAGTTGTAGTTTTGCAACAGCTGAAGGGCCAGACATTGGTAAACATAGGTATACAGTATTGTAATAATAACAATAGTAAAATGAAACCTCTGCTGTAATTGGTTGCTGTGGGCAATAATCAGTTTGTCTTTTAGACAGCACATTCAGGGCTATTCGGGGCACATTCAGCAGTTACACTTACATTAGTGTATACATTTTGATTCACTCTGCATCAAAAACACATTACTTTATTAGAACCTTCCAGAACACTGTCAGCTGGAATTAACAGCCCCATTATTTTACATTGGATCATGAAGAGCATATGTGCCAATTTTGTCTGGGATCCATTAAGGCACATAGGATCCTATGAATATAGAAAAAAAAAAAATAAAAAAACTGTGTCTAAATTACATGTTTCCTTGATTTGTCCAATAAACTGCTATAGAAGATGCTATAGAAGGATTCAGGGTGCAGTAGTTTCCCTTTCAAATAGCCTTCCATATGATTACTTTAATCTGTTTTGCTCAAGTGTTTTCCTTACTGTCTTTTAAAACTTTCTCTTTTCTCTGCCTCACAGGGAAAGGATTGGGAGAACAGTTACAATAGTACAAAGAAATGCAAATGGAGCTAAACCTAATACTTCTGCAGCAGCTAGGGGTTTCCAGTTTTATGTTAATAAAGCTTAAGCAGTGCAGAGAAAAAGTTCTACATCTTTCTAATATACTTTGTATTTCAATACCTCATCTCATCTTGCTTTAAGTGAATGGAAGCACTAGCTCACATTTACTAATGCGAGCAATCATAGATTTTAGTGTATATTGTGTCAAAAGTTGGTGAACCTAGATAAAGAGAAATTTTTGAACACCTAGTTTGAAAATGGGGTGTTATATAGTTTGAAAGGGCTGTGGTTTTACAGGAGTGTGGCCTAAGATGCACAAACTTGACAACCTGCCTAAGGGGGTAAAGCATCAAAATGTGAATTTTTGGGTATGGCCACATGGTCAGGTTTCTGCATACAGTTTTGGAAGCCAAAATCAGGACTGGATAATGAAAGGAGAGAAATTATAGGGAGAGAAAGGACAGATACAAATACTTTTTTGAATTCATTCCTGGTTTTGGCTTCCAAAACTTCATGCAGAAACCTGACTTTGTGGTGTAACCCTTTGACCTTTTTTGGAGTATCTTCTTGGTTTGAAGTGATTTCTTTGTGACAAATTCAAAAAAGTGGTCTAATCTATTACTAAGGTTCTGTCAGTTTGAACGCCGCAAAAGGAATGGAGAAGACTAAAAATGTAGCTTTTTCCTCAGAACATCTGTCTACTCCTTAGTAAATGTAAACTGTCAGACATGGAGCCTATGTACATACTTTATATACTGCTTTATTACTAATTTCCTTGTAATTTCCTTGTAACCATTTAAAACCTTGTAAAAAGATGTGCAGAGAACTCTGATACACTTAAAGGGGTTTTCAAATGACCTTTTCATTCAGGAAGAGTTTTTTTTCTGTTTAAAATGCACATAAAAATGCCAAGACATCTGCAGTTTAAAGAGATTATACCATATATTTTACATGCATAATTAGTATCGGTTTGTATATAGTGGGGATAATTTATCAAAACTGGAGTAAAGGAAGACTGGCTTAGTTGCCCATAGCAACCAATCGGATTCCACCTTTCACTTTCCAGAGAAGCTCTGAAAAATGAAAGGTGGAGTCTGGTTGCTATGTGCAACTAAGCCAGTGTTCCCTCTACGCCAGTTTTGATAAATCTCCTCCAGAATCTATGAACAAAGCATTTTGTCAAGGATTATATTAAAAGATCTGCTCAAATGCCATGCAAAAATATACACCTTATGTCAGATTGGACTGGCCTACAGAATGGGGTCACTTTAAGTTCCATTTTCATTTTCATAATTTATTACTGATTCCCAGCAAGCCTGACTGCAATTATTTTACTTTTCCCCTCAAAAGAGCTGTTAAACACTAGAAAATAACCTTAGGGATCTCTACGTCAACAGGAATAAGTCTCCCATTAAGGACCCTTGTATCAAAACAATATTCTTTTAATTGAAAGCTGTAAGAATAGAGAGAAACATGAAACAGACTTTTTGCTGCAACTACTTGTTCCTTCCGAGTTTCATGATAAAAGCCTATAGCAATGTTTTGGACCTAATTCTCTTTCTACAGGTTAGACTAAGTCGTAAGTAGGAGTATGTGGCAACTCCATCCACACAGCAGCTGGTGCAGGATCCATGAGGGACTACTTGGAAGGGTTATCTAACGCTAAAAGAGTCGATGAAATGTTATTGAGTTAAATGTAATTTATTATGCCTTATGTATGTAATAGCAATGCATAGGCAACCAAAGTTAATAGATTGGCAGAATGTTTAGGTTGCCAGGCTGATTGACTTGGTCCACCCCTGGTTAGTCAGTGGGGATTCTAGTCTGAGCAGAGCAAGGGAGAAGATGTATATGTGAAAGCTCCTGCTATCTAGGCCCAAACCTTCATCTCTAGGACCTTAGATGCCAAGAAAACACATTTTTTATCCCTGGAAAATAGGAGATAAGAAGGTCTAGAACCTATCAGGCCATGCAAGCTTTGGACAGCAAGGTATTCAACTGTTTATGCCATAAGAGACCTTACTGCTTTTGCCTTCAACACCTATCACATTTTGAGATGACCTATCCATATCTATATCTAAAATCTGAACCCCTCAGCCCAGGAACTGCAGAAGGAAATAATAAAAACCTAGCTACATGTCTGTGGTTCTAATGAGAGACTGCAAACAGTCCTTAGAAAGAAAGGCAGGGAATATTACAACTACCATCATTGTTGGCAGGGATGGACTGAACATTATATTGGTTGTCTCACATCAGTAAATGGCTTTTATCATGTAGACAAAGTTAATAAAAGGCACTTACTAATGTACTTTGATTGTCCGTATTGCTTCCTTTGCTGGCTTGATTCATTTTTCCATCACATTATACACTGCTCGTTTTTATAATTACGACCACCCTGCAATCCAGCAGCAGTGGCCATGCTTGCACACTACAGGAACAAGAACTGTCCTCTCTGGTGGCCGGGAGCCTGGGAGTGCGCAAAGTCCAACACTTTTTTCTATAGTGTGCAAGCACTGCTGGATTGCAGGGTGGTCATAAACATGGAAATGAGAAGTGTATAATGTGATGGAAAAATGAATCCAGCCAGCATAGGAATATGGACAATCACAGTAATGAGTACCTGGTATTAACTTTGTCTACATGATAAATACCATTTGATGAGACAACCCCTTTAATTAATATTAGGAGCATCACACACTTATTCACCTGACCAATGGCTGCAGATACCCTTCTAAATACAGCTGTATCACCATTCTCAGGGAGGACATACAGTTAAATACTGTGGTGAGGGTGACAATATTTTTTGGTGCACTGTGGTATTTGGTTTTGCTGTTGCAGTATTTTATTTTGCACTATGCTATTGCTGGTCCTGCCTACTTCTATTGTCCCTGCCTACATATGTTGGCCCTATTTACTTTGTTGACTCACTTTGTGTTAATTTGGACCTGCCTACAACATGGGAGAAGTTTTTTATTTTTTTCCAGGGCTGTTTTAAGTTCCCACTCCATCCATGATTGTTGGTGCCTATACACGGCTGTCTGGAGAAGCCTACATTATGCTATACTTTGGAACTGTGTCCTTTACTGTCATATGTGCTACTACTTCCATCTTCAAGTCAGTAAAGAAAGACTTTAGTTATTACAACCTGCTACCTGGTTATTGACTCCATTCTACATCAGCCAACCCTTTGCTTCTATACTTCTGCCTTGCACCTTGCCAAACTGTTCACCATCAAGGGCACCCCAACTACCAGGGTGTGCCCCGAGGGAAGAAAGGGTTTGCCCTCCAGTCACTGCAAGTCCCTAGGAAATGCCAGAGTGGAGTTTGCCACCATAAAACTTTGTTTTATGAATGCAACACCTACTAATCCACACTTATCTAACATGCGGCTCCTGTAGTATGTTGAAGTCTCTGAGAACAGGCACAAATGAAGGTAATTCAGTTAGTAGAAACAAATTTAGGTCTAGATCCTGTGCATGGTCATTAACTGGGGCTGAGATCTTTTAGTAAAGATGTTTGGTCTCTTTAGGGTTTTAAGGACTTAAGGAAGTTGCATATGATGATCAGGGTTGCATTAAGGGAAAAATCTGCTATGTCATTTTTTTTCTCCAGGCTTCCCACGCAAGAGAAGTTCTGATGACAAGAAAGTATGTGCCATAGTGGTAGACCACACAGGTGCTGTGAGCCTTGCAGAGAAGGCACCAAACGTGGTTAGTTCCATCCTCTTTTCTTCTGGGTGGTAAAAACTTGTGCAGGACTCCTCTCCCCAGAGAAACTGCCGTTTTACCAAGTAAGGAGATAAAGAATTAAAGACCCTTCTTCCTGAGTGGAAAACTTGTTGCTGTAATGGGGACCAATTTTGGTGGCCCTAATTATAAAATAAATGTTTTTCTAGCCTGGTAAATGGTATATTGTAAATATAATATATCAGGTTGCTGTGATTTCTGCTGCAAAGCATTTGGTTGACTGCATAGAATAAATTGTGTTCAGAGAAGATCTGAATGAAGAAGTTGCTGACCAGGCTTCCCGGTCTTTCTGTCTCATGATGTGTGAATCAGGCTGGTACTGACACGGTCTTGACTGTTTTAACACTTATAAGTACATGCCTCATGTGCTTATGGCAGTATTGATTTCTTATTATCCATTGGTTCTCATGTAGTGTCTTTACATCTACATTAATAACATGATAAGTCAACTGTGACTGCACGTCAATCACGTCTCCTGGTTTAATGCAATAAAGTTGTATCACTTGTAAGAGGCAATGTACTGTGCATTACCAAGCATAGAAACAGGGAACGAAAACAACATTCAGATAATCAGAGATATCATTAGAGACTAAATAGCACTGGGGACTCGCTAAATTCACAGGAATGGTTGCTGTAAAAACTAACTCTTACTGGCATGACTTTCTGTCCTCCTGATGGACAGTAATACCTATGACCATGCAGTCACAACTGTGATTCGGTTGACTGTAGGAGGCAAAGCTCTTACAGGTTTATATTCAGGATTTAGTCAAATCATATAGTTTAACAGTACATGGCAGTACAAAGATAAAAATATATGGTTTTGATTTTACCTTGTAAAAATAACAGTTTTAGGGCATGTTCCCATGCAGGGGTGCACTTAGCCTTTCTGCTGCCTGAGGCGAAAGCTGAAACGACGCCCCCCCCCCCCCCCCACACCAAACGCCAATTTCTTAGCCTAACCCATTTGCCACAATGAAAGCGCTCATTGCCGTAACTGATTTGTGTCCTGAAGATCTGTAGTATTTTTGCAGTACCAGAAAAATGCATCAGATCTTGTTCACAGGCTGTGGAGAAAATCCGCACATAACTTGACCTGTGGTATGGCTTTTAAATAATGTGTTTGCAGCACATTAATTTGGGCCTCATGCACATGATTCCACATTGCAGATTGGATGAGGACAAATTCCTTTCAATGGGGCTGCAAAAAAGCGGATAGCACACTGTATGTTGTCCACGTCCATATGTCCGTGTCACAGTCCTCAAAAAAAACATAAAACATCCTATGCTTGCCCATTTTGTGGTGAAGGAAATTCCACCACAAAATCTGTATGTTGTAGATTTTTATGTGCAGAAAATCTGAAGCAAGCCCATCACATGTAGCTGTACCCTCAGGGTGACCACATAGACTCTTATACATATTCATTTTAAGTGAAGCTCCACTTTGGCGCCACTTTAAATTTTGTATTAGAAAATAGCTTTCCTTTGCAGTATAACTTTAAAAGAGTCCAATTTTTTTTTCAAACATGTTCCAAATGATGTAAACTAATAAAAAGAATTTTGAAAAAAATTTAATACTTCCCACATCACCTGCAGGGTCTCTATATGCCAGTCCCTATGAAATACAGAAATGTGACCCTCTCAGCCAATCAGTGGTTGTAGTGGGTCACTGCTGTGGTCATTGGCTGATTGGTTGCATTTACAAGTAAAGAAACCCTTGTGCTTGAGGACTAAATTGGAGGACAGTACATAAGGCGTGCTCCAGATTTATTTATGTGTTTCCAACACAACTCATTACAGAAAATGTATCTTCTAATCAAAGCTATTATGCAGATTTTAGAAGATCACAAAAAAATGACAGTTTTTAATGGATGTCATGTGAATGTAGTCTAATAATACCATTAGGCACTGTGAATGATGGAAGAACTTCCAAATTAGAACTATACTTTAAAGTGAATCACTCAAAACTCAATTCAGGTTCAATTTGCCTGAATTGGTCGGCTGAATAAATACTGGTGCAAATTGATTCTACCTGAATCGAAAGTGCTCTAACTGGCTTGAAAATTTGTGTATGACACTTTGAGATCTCTCTCTTACTCTGTCTCTACACAAAATGAAACCTGAGTCTGCCATCAGCATGTTTTACTGTACCATACAGTGAATTACTTCATTGGTGAATAAATTCTTTATATCTGAGTAGGGGTTGCCAGGTAGATATTTTTATTACAGTACAATAAAAAATAAAAAAGACATCCTTACCGATCCTCCTCAGATTCCCTTTTATTACTTCCCTGTTTCTGCTTCCAGGTCCCTTTTGAAATGTCGGAAATGACTGCTCAACCAATCAGCATTTTGAACCTGTTTTTAAAAAATGTCACGCCTATAGGTAGGGACAGACACGGACAGTGAGCCTTGACCTAGAACCCAGCCCGATTTCCCTACCTACTTGCAGTACATGCCCTAGGTAGAAAGACTGCAACTGGTTGACAGTCCCTGCGCTACTCACGTGCAGAGACAGACAAACACCAAGAGACAAAACACAAAAACAGGGTCGTATGTGAATGGGTCAGAACCAGATAGGCCATGCAGTACCAAATGAGAGACAGAGAGTGGTCAGAAGACAAGCCAAGGTCAGAGGAACAAGCGATCCAATAAGCACAGAAACCAGGAACACAGCCAGTGATTAAGAGACTATCACTGGCACTGGTGCATGGCCAGGAAGGGGTTTAAATAAAGTTCCAGGATCAGAACCTGATAGGTCATGACTTGCGCTCCATTAGTCAGAACACTAGCCCATAGGAACAGAGAAGATGAACAATAAGCCCACTGCTAATCTCCTCCAGCACATGCCCACTATGGGGAGTAACTGTTGCTAACTATGCTGTTGCATCACCAGGGGGTGTGGCTTAGCAGCACGTCTCTCCCAGAGTGGCCACGCCAAAGCCGGACATTGCACCACTGGAGCCCGGACAGGTTAGTTGGTGACAAATATAACATCTGGACAACTCTTTTGAAATCACAGTACCATTTATGTGGTCACAGCCATAAAACCTGTCCTGATCAACATGGGCAATTGCTTTCATATGAGCATACACATAAACCCATGATAGCCTATAGGAAACATGATTCAATATTCCTGGTGATTTATTCTGTATGTCTGCCTGTCATCAATATACATAGATCCAGCACTGATGGCACAATCTCTAAAATACTTCTCATGGCCTTTATGACATTCAGACATCTCTAAGGGATGGAGAGGAAAAAAAGAAATAAATGATTTTGCATTTTCAATACCTCTTCCCCTTTGCCCATAAGGAATCTGAGTAACAAATGAAACACTTATCTTTGCATTAGACTGATGTATTTCTTTACATTTAGCAGGGCCCTAGAAGTCATAGGAATGGAAGGAAGAGATTGAGCTTGGGGGGAAGGGGTGATGAGGTTTTATCCTATGCACTCTATGAATGCATTTTGATAGCCAATCACACCAGGATGCTACAAGCATTAGAGCCTCTAGACAACATGTTACCTTGGACAATCATTCAAAAGACGCTGGGTTTCTTAGCAGATATTGGGAAGTCACTAGAAGGAAATACATATTATCCCTCGGGGACTTCTTGTGCCTAGACATGCATTACAGTCTTGTCTTACATCTTGCTTTTTCATATAAAAATAACAAATGCAAAGCCTGGAAATCTTTCCATATGCAGCTAGATGCGTCAGTGTGGAGAAAGTAGGATATCAATAGCTTGGCAGATTTGTGCTGAGAGGAGACAGCTCGTTTCTCCACCAACTGTCCATTGATTAATGTCCTCACTTAATTTCATCCTTTCCAATAGACTCTCTAATGTGAGCAGATTGGGCAGCACCCAGTGGGGTGGAGACTGACCTTACCACCTCTTTCAGACAACAAGGCCAATCAACCTTTAGTAATTGAACATTAATGGACTTGGGCAAAAAGAGACCGTTCTCTCAAGGGAAGTCCCCAGGTGGTGATAGACTGAGGATTCTCATTCATATTCACTTTTTGATTTGTGGGGAAAGTGAGACCGAGCACACGCACCCAGAAAAGGGGATAAAGGCTGGGACTATAGAGTTTTTATAGTACCCTCGTCCTACCTCTTGCATTTACCGTTGTATTGACATAGCAGTATATCTTCATTCTATAGTTTTCCTCACAGCTGTACTCATGGGAAACCTGTGTCTTCATAGCTCTTCCTTAACACAGGCAAGTCCCTCACCTCTAAATCTATCTTCAGGCACCCATTCTCCTATGCACAATCTCTTCTACTGACACACAGTGTATCTTCATAACCCGTGAAACTTAAAACGACAACCTGTACCGTATATCTTCATAACCTCTCCTGTCACATATAGACTAGCGCTTCTCCCTTCTATCAAGACAGAGCCATTTCTGATCATGAATTTTCAGGCAATTACTTCCTAAGATACACACTGTCAAAGTTTTTTTTTCTAACCCTGTCTCTTTGTAACTTCTGTTAACCTCATCAATGCCATGAATGTCCAAAGAAATTAACATCTCTAAGGTCAAAGCTCACACATGCTCTGTTGAGCACCTGACGATTTCAAGAGTCTTGTGATGTGGATACAAAAATGTTAGGCAGATGTATGAAAACTGTCTTAAAGGGGTTTTCTTGGAGTTTAATATTGATGGCCTTCCCTCAGCATAGGTCATCAATACAAGATTGGTGGGGGTCAGACTCCCAGCATCCAGCTGTTTAAAAAAGACCACGGTGCTCTGGAGAGCGTTATGGCCTCCTCACAGCACACTAAGCATTGTGCCATACTGTACATTGGATAGCTGCTGTGCTTGGTATTGCAGATCAGCCCCATTCACTAGAATAGGAGTGAGCTGCAAATAGACCACGTGACCGATGAACATGATGCCATTGTTTTAGGAAGAGGCTGCAAAGCTCACCACCTCACTGCCTGAAAACCCTGTTACAGGAAAAATATCTTTGTTGCCCATAAAATCTAATCAAGCAACAGCTTTCATTTTTCAAGAGCAGAATATGAAATGGTGACTATGATCAACAAAAATAGTTTTTCTTTTAGACAGTTTCATAAATCATTGGGTTTTTCAAAGTGTCTATAATTTGCTGAAGTTTTACCTCACCTTGCTATTTTTTCCAGTTCCAGTACACACTATTGACTTCTAAATCTAAGTTATAATCTCCAATAACTTCATTTTGAAAGGAGTTATCCAGGAATGATTTAAAATGGGTACTAGCAACCTGTCCTAGAATGTAAGCAGGACTGCTTGCTACAACTTACAGAGCTTTCTAAACTGCTCTACAATAGATGGTAATGATGGTATCCTGTTTATGATATGGACAAGAAAAATGACCAATAAGGAATATATGCAAGTGCCAAAGAGTAGTGTGTAGTGAGGCACCTCACCCCCCTAGGGAGCCCAGCAAGTGGTGGCAACCACTCCTCCTCCTATTCTAGATCAGGCTGCCAGTGGCCATTTCAAATAATTCTTGGAGAACCCCTTTAATGATTTTATTATTGAACCATTTCCCCCGGCATGTGCAGTACACCAGAGGACTACTGCAAATGGTTAATTCTATGTTATCAAGTTAAATGTTATCTGTTGTTAAAGCACTTATTTCTAAATGCACTGTATATCCAAATAGCAATGTATGGACAAAATATAGGGTTAACAATAACAAACTGTTTAGATCACCAGGGTGATAGACCGGGTCTGTCCACTGGTTAGTTAGTGAGTTGGAGCAAAGCAGAGCTACAATCAAAACCTACATATGCCCACTCTTGCAGAAACTAGGCCAGAGTCCAGAGAACCTTTATTTCTGAGACTAAAGCTGCCTGTGAAAATGCTTCATCATCAGAGTATCCCTGAAGGAAAGAAATCAGACATATTGCAAGATCTAGAACTACAGTGCCTTGCGGAAGTATTCGGCCCCCTGGAAGTTTTCAACCTTTTCCCACATTTCAGGCTTCAAATAAAAAGATATAACATTTTACATTTTTGGTAAAGAATCAACAACAAGTGAGTCAGAATTGTGAAGTGGAACGAAATTTATTGGATCATTTAAACTTTTTTTGCAATAATAAAACTGAAAAGTGGGGCGTGCAAAATTATTCGGCCCCCTTGCATTAATACTCTGCTGCGCCACCTGTTGCTGCGATTACAGCTGCAAGTCGCTTGGGGTATGTCTCTATCAGTTTTGCACATCTAGAGACTGAAATTCTTGCCCATTCTTCCTTGCAAACCAGCTCGAGCTCTTTAAGGTTGGATGGAGAGCGTTTGTGAACAGCAGTTTTCAGCTCTTTCCACATATTCTCAATTCAGGTTTGGACTTTGACTTGGCCATTCTAAGACCTGCATACATTGATTTTTGAACCACTCCATTGTAGATTTTGCTTTGAGTTTGGGATCATTGTCTTGTTGGAAGATAAATCTCTGTCCTAGTCTCAGGTCTTTTGCAGACTCCAAAAGGTTTTTACAGCATAGACAATTGCCTTCAAATGACCCCAAAGATAAAAGTCTAAGGGGGTCAGTAGACCTTGGGGGCCATTCAACTGGCCCATGATGACCAATCCACTTTCCAGGAAACTGTTCATCTAGGAATGCTCGGACCTGACACCCATAATGTGGTGGTGCACCATATTGCTGGAAAAACTCAGGGAACATGCCAGCTTCAGTGCATAAAGAGGGAAACACATCATCATGTAGCAGTTGAATGGCTCCCAAGGTCTCCCGATCTGACCCCCTTAGACATTTATCTTTGGGGTCATCTGAAGGCAATTGTCTATGCTGTGAAGATACGAGATGTGCAGCACCTGAAACTACGGATACTGGAAGCCTGTGCTAGCATTTCTTCTGCGGTGTTGCTATCCGTGTGTGAAGAGTGGGAGAAGAGGGTTGCATTGACAATCCAACACAATGGGCAACACTTTGAACACATTTTATAAGTGGTCAGAAGCTTGTAAATAACTCATGAAAGAATAAAGTAATGTTAAAACCAAGAACACCATTGTTTTTATTGTGAAATTCTCAATAAGTTTGGCGTGTCACATGACCCTCTTCCCATTGAAAAAACTAAAGATCCAAAATGGCCAAATTCAAAATGGCCTCCATGGTCACCACCCATCTTGAAAAGTTTCCCCCCTCCCATATACTAATGTGCCACAAAAAGGAAGTTAATATCACCAACCATTCCCATTTTATTAAGGTGTATCCATATAAATGGCACACCCTGTATTTCACCTTTATTTATGAAACAATCCAAAATTTACCAAAATTTTGAAAAATTTTCAATTTTCAAAATTTCTATTTCTCTGCTTTTAAAACAGAAAGTGATACCTCATAAAATATTTATTACTTAACATTCCCCATATGTCTACTTTATGTTGACATCATTTTGTAAATGTCATTTTATTTTTTTAGGCAGTTAGAAGGCTTAGAAGTTTAGAAGCAATTTTTCAAATTTTCAACAAAATTTCCCAAACCATTTTTGGAGCACCACTTCAGTTATAAAGTGATTTTGTGAGGCTTACCTAATGGAAACCACCCATAAATTACCCCATTTTAGAAACTACACCCCTCAAATTATAAAAAAAACTGATGTTACAAACTTTGTTAACCCTTGAGGTGTTCCACAAGAATTAAAGGAAAATGGAGGTGAAATTTCAAAACTTCACTTTTTTGGTAGATTACCCATGTTAATATTTTTTTTTCTTGAAACACAGCAAGGGTTAACAGCAAAATAAACCTCAATATACATTACTCTGATTCTGCAGTTTACAGAAATACCCCATATGTGGTGGTAAACTGCTCTATGGGCATGTGGCAGTGGTCAGAAGGAAAGGAGCGACATATGGATTTTGGAGGAAGATTTTGCTAGAATGGTTCTTAGGCACCATTTTGTATTTTAAGAGACTCTGGCGTACTCCTACAGTGGAAACCCTCAAAAAGTGACCCCATTTTGGAAACTACACCCCTTAAAAAATATATTAAGGGGGGTAGTGAGCACTTTGACCCCCTAAGCGTTTTACGGAATTTGAAAACACTTCACTGGGAAAATGAAAAGTTTCATTTCTTCCAATAAAATGATTGTTACGGAGGCGGCGATACCCAATATGTGTATCATTTTTATTTTTGTTAAGTTTTACACAGTGAAAGCCTTTTTGAATAGAATAAAATCTTGTTTTTGTGTTACCATTTTCTGAGAGCCATATTTTTTTATTTTTTGGCCAATTGTCTTAGGTAGGGTCTCATTTTGTGCGGGATGAGATGACGGTTTGATTGGTACCATTTTGGGATAAATACGCCTTTTTGATCATTTGGTATTACACTTTTTATGAGGCAAGGTGACAAAAAATGACTGTTTTGGGATTGTTTTTTTAAAAGAAATAAATAAATTACAGCATGCACCTGAGGGACCATCTCATGTGATATTTTTATAGAGCAGGTTGTTATTGACGTGGCGATACCTAATATGTCTATTATTTTTACTTTTGTGAAGTTTTACAGTGGGCTCAGCATTATATGGAACCTGCATTCCCTGAGCGTAATAGAGGTCAGTGTGGCACCAAGGAGGTGTCATATTGTGTGGGCTCGGCATGCATGTGGAGCCTGCATTCCCTGAAATCAGTGTAGGCCATTTTGGCACCATATGAGGTACAATGTAATGTCGGCTTAGCATGCATGTGGAGCCTGCATCATCTGTAGTTAATGGAGGCTGCTATGGCACTTAGTGACTATGGCGTTTAGTGTTAGGTTCCCGTTTTAAAGAGAATGCCTTGATGTAGGGCAGACGGGCACAGATAATTTTTGTACCAAACTATTTGCCAAGAATCTCACATTTACAATGTAGCGCTAGTATCGTGTGGATAGTGAGTATGGCAGTATTATATGTACTCAATTTATTGTCTGTGTTCGCAGAGTGCTGTTGCATTTTTTATGTTTTACCCTTCTATTTTGCAGCCACACCAATGTGACGTGCACCGGCATACTTGGATGTGCTGACGGACCCCCAGTTTTTCTAAGGGTTAAAGGGGTTCTCCAGAAATTTAAAAAATTAAAATACTTAAATATTATTTTATAATAAATATGTTAACAAATACCTTTCATTAGTTATAATCGCTTATTTTGTCTGGAGAGCAATCATTAGGAGAAACAAAATGGCCGCCGTCCTATCAGTACACACAAAACCTGTCCTAATCACACAGGAGGACAAGTTACTTCACCACAATGAGCCAAAGTTCTGCCTCATCCTCCTCTCTGCTCTACTTGTCAGGAATCATGATCCTGAATACAAGTTAGGCCTTGTTCACATATCATTTATTTGATCAGTTATTTGCATCAGTTTTTGTGAGCCAAAACCAGAATTGGAGGCTTCACAGACATAAGGTATAATGGAAAGATCTGCACCTGTTCTGTGTTTTTGACCCGCACCTGCTTTTGGCTCACAATAACTGATGGAAATAACTGATCAAATAACTGATGTGTGAACAAGGCCTTAATCTCTGTGGGAATGGAGAAGATGCAGAGACATGAGAGGAGGGTGAGGTGTGGCTAATGAGCAGCAGCACTTGTTTACAGTCTCCATTACCACAGCAACACATTACCACAGTCTGTCCTGTCCATCCTCTCTGTACTTCATGTCTCCTTATAAACTAAATTCCCCAGAGATTCAGCTAAAGTTCTTATTATCTGTATTCAGAATCATAATCCCTGACAAATAGAGCAGAGAGGAGGAAGAGGCAGCTCTTTACCTCAGTGTTGTAAAGTAACGTGTGATCAGGACAGGTTTTGTGTGTACTAATAGGACTGCGGCCATTTTGTTCCCCCTGATGATTGCTCCCCAGACAAAACGAGCCATTATAAATAATGAAAGGTATTTGATAATATATTTATTATAAAGTAATATTGAAGTATTTTTATTTTCTTAATTCCCCGAGAACCCCTTTAATATAGTGTTTACACATTCAACAACACTCTACAGAGCTTATGATCACTCACATCAGTCCCTGCTCCAGTTGGGGCCCACAATATAAATTCTAAATGAACCTATTTGTACATTTTAGAGTGTGGTAAAAAACCATTGTACCCAGAGGAAATCCATGCAAAAACTGTTGAGATATCCAGACATAAAAAATGTCTCTGCAGTATGAGGTTGTCTCACAGTTGAGATATGACCGAACCAGGAGTGACTACATATAGACATAGACCTATAGGTTTGTGCTGGGACAACTGACAGCGCTATTATCCCCATGAAAGCAAGATGGGTGACACAAAGTAGGTTTTGTTGTTTCAGGAAGCAAGGAGCTGAGAGTAACCTGTTCAGTGACCTGGTGGTTCACTGCTAAAGTTGTTAGATAGTTTACCACTAAAGAGTTAATGCCATAATATAAAATGGTCCACTATCAGGTTTGTCAAATCGTTTACTGTGATGCCAACTATGTACTTTCTGTAGTACAAATGGTTATTGTGACTTTATTATGCACTTGCATTACAAAAGGTGATAGTTGCAGGGTAGTAAGAGTTCTTGGCAAGTAAGCCAAGAGAAGACGGTTATGTAGTTGCTGGTGTGTAAGCCAGTCAAGTTAGTAACATAGCAACATATTAACATAGTTTATAAGGCCGAAAAAAGACATCTGTCCATCCAGTTCGGCCTGTTATCCTACAAGTTGATCCAGAGGAAGGCAAAAAACCCCTGTGAGGTAGAAGCCAATTTTCCCCACTTTAGGGGAAAAAATTCCTTCCCGACTCCAATCAGGCAATCAGAATAACTCCCTTGATCAATGACCCATCTCTAGTAACTATAGCCTGTAATATTGTTACCCTCAAGAAATACATCGAGGCCCCTCTTAAACTCTTTTAGTGAACTTACCATCACCACCTCCTCAGGCAGAGAGTTCCATAGTCTCACTGCTTTTACAGTAAAGAATCCTCTTCTATGTTTGTGTACTAACCTTCTTTCCTCCAGATGCAGAGGATGTCCCCTCGTCACAGTCACAGTCCTGGGGATAAATAGATGATGGGAGAGATCTCTGTACTGACCCCTGATATATTTATACATAGTTATTAGTAGTGATGATCGAGCACCCCAATGTTCAGGTGCTCGGATGCTCTGGCCGAACACTACGTGGTGCTCGATTGCTCAGCCGAGCACCTGAGTATAATGGAAGTCAATGGGAGAAGACCAGGCACCCCCTGCTCGGATGAGGGGAGTGTGTCTGGTCCATAGGGAAACGTCAGAAAATGGTGGAAACACCACAGAAATGGTTAGGGAACAGCAGGGGGAGGATGTCTGGATGTATCTTGGACACCGAAGTTAACGATGATGGCCGACTATGACGCCACTTTTACGGAATGACAAAAATACCCCAAAAAAACCCAAGATAACATCGATTTTACAGGAAATATTGTTAGGAAACATAGATTTACTTGTAAGTTAAGCGCAAGTGCTGCCAAAAATTACACGGATGAGGCACTCCCATACAACTGGTATATCATATACAGGAGGGCCTTATTCACATTGTGGTATAATTGTGGGACTCCGACACTCATAAAGCCTGTGCGCTAAGGGAAAGGGCTGCCAAAAATTACAAGGATCAGGGACTTCAATACACCCTTTATTACACATAAAGTAGGTCATCAGACACACCCGTGAAAAATTATCATTGATGGCCTGCTGCTGACACTCAAAAACAATAGGCTTGCCATTCTGCTGCTGCCAAGCTGACAGTCCCAAAAATTTAATGGACACATGCGGTAATTCCATCTCCTATTGCGTTTATCTAAGTTGCTGCACTTAAAAAGCTCGAAGTTTGATCTTAGGATCGAGTTGGCTGTCTGCAGGGAGGTGAGCTACCACCTGTTGGAGCCCCTGCCTCTCAGCACCTCCCCGATGCTGTTCGTTCTGTGTTCCAGGGGCCGGAATCGTTTACTTAAAAAATTCGAGTGTTCAAACCAAGCCTGGCGGACTGAATACTTGAGCTCTGAATAATGGAATCGGACTCCATGCTGCTGCCACTGTACTTTATCAAACTGTCCCAAATTTAAGTTTGACACTCTGCTGCCGAGCTGACCGTAAAAAAAAAGGGAAACATGCTGCTGCCACTACACTTTATCAAACTGTTCCAAATTTAAGGGTGACAAGCTGATGCCAAGCTGACCGTCCAAAAGAATGATATTCTTCATGTGACATTCTGCTGCATAGCAGACTGTTAACAATTTTCAAGTGTGACACGCTAATGTCGAGCTGACCATCCAAAAGAATGATATTCTTTATGTGGCATTCCGCTGCAGAGCAGACCGTTAAAAATTTTCAAGTGTGACACGCTAATGTCGATCTGACCATCCAAAAGAATGATATTCTTCATGTGGCATTCCGCTGCAGAGCAGACCGTTAAAAACATTTAGGTGTGACACGCTAATGCCAAGCTGACCGTCAAATACATTATATTCTTCATGTGACATTCTGCAGAAGAGCAGACCGATAAAAATATTTAAGTGTGACACGCTAATGCCAAACTGACCGTTCAAAAGAATGATATTCTTAATGTGATATTCTGCTGCATAGCAGACCATTAACAATTTTCAAGTGTGACACGCTAATGCCGAGCTGACCATCCAAAAAAAATTATACTCTTGATGTGACATTCCGCTGCATAGCAGACCGTTAAAAATTTTCAAGTGTGACACGCTAATGTCGAGCTGACCGTCCAAAAGAATGATATTCTTCATGTGCATTGAGCTGCAGAGCAGACCGTTAAAAATATTCAAGTGTGACACGCTAATGTCGAGCTGACCGTCCAAAGGAATGATATTCTTCATGTGGCATTCCGCTGAAGAGCAGACCGTTAAAAACATTTAAGTGTGACACGCTAATGCCAGGCTGACTGTCAAAAACATTATATTCTTCATGTGACATCCTGCAGAAGAGCAGACTGTTAAAAACATTTAAGTGTGACACGCTAATGCCAAGCTGACCGTCGAATACATTATATTCTTGATGTGACATTCTGCAGAAGAGCAGACCGATAAAAATATTTAAGTCTGACACGCCAATGCCAAACTGACCGTCGAATACATTATATTCTTCATGTGACATTCTGCAGAAGAGCAGACCGATAAAAATATTTAAGTCTGACATGCCAATGCCAAACTGACCGTCGAATACATTATATTCTTCATGTGACATTCTGCAGAAGAGCAGACCATTAAAAACATTTAAGTGTGACACGCTAATGCCAAGCTGACATTATGGTTGAGTGCCTGCTGATGAGCTGACAGGCCCAAAAATTATGTTGCAGGCCCAGCTGGTGAGCTGAGTGGCTAACAAATTTGGGTGCAGGCCCAGCTGGTGGACTTCGAGGGCAACCTAATAAGCTGTTTCATATGATAAAGGAAGAGGAGGAAGAGGACGAGAAGAGGAAGGGGTGCATGATAATATAGTGTATTCAATACACCCTAAAAGCCTGATTTAAGTTTCCTTCATGCTAAGCCGCTTTCCTCTGGTGGAGTACAGAAGTCAGGGGCAATCCAGGGCTTGTTCATTTTGATAAGCGTCAACCTGTCAGCATTGTCAGTTGACAGGCGGATGCACTTATCAGTAATTATGCCCCCAGCGGCACTAAATACCCGCTCAGACAAAACACTGGCGGCAGGGCAGGCCAGCACCTCCAAGGCGTAGAGCGCCAGTTCGTGCCATGTGTCCAGCTAAGACACCCAATAATTATACGGCACAGAGGGATCGCTGAGGACGTTGACACAGTCAGCTACGTACTCCTTTACCATCTTCCAAAACTTTTCCCTCCTTGTCACAGTAGGTCGTTCTTCAGGGTGAGGGTGCTGGCGGGGTGTCATAAAACTGTCCCAGGCCTTGGAGAGTGTCGCCTTGCCTTTGTTGGAATGCTGTGTGTTCCCCTCGTCTCCCCTCCTCGGGTGGCCAAGGAACTACGTACTCTGCGGCCAACGTTGTCAGATGGAAATTTGTGGAGCAATTTTTCGACAAGGGCCTTCTGGTATTGCAACATTTTACTGGAACAACCAGTAATCTGTGTTGCCTAATATGCGTATAATGCGCGGGTCACATGAAAGGCAGCCTAGCATAAAGTCAGCCATGTGTGCCAGAGTCCCAACAGACAAGGCTTCGCTCTCCCCACCAGGAACATGACTCTCAATATTCTCCTCGTCCTCTTCCTCCTCTTCAGCCCATCCACACCGAAGAGATGGTGTAAACGTGGTATGCCTACCCTGTGTAGCGGTGGCAACCGTCTCTTCCTCCTCCCCCTCCTCCAGTTGGCGCTGAGAAAACGAATCAATGGTGCTCTGGCTATCACCCTGTGTAAGGTCTTCCCCCATTTCCACCTCTTCCACGCGCAGAGCATCGTCCTTTATTGTGAGCAGTGAGTTTTTTAGCAGACACAGAAGTGGGATGGTTATGCTGATAATGGCATTATCGCTGCTCACCATCTGTGTTGATTCATCAAAGTTGCGTAACACCTCACAGAGGTCAGACATCAATGCCCACTCGTCGCTTGTGAAGAGCGGAAGCTGACTAGAAAGGCGCCAACCGTGGTGCAGCTGGTATTCTACTACTGCTCTCTGCTGCTCACAAAGCCTGCTCAACATGTGTAAGGTGGAATTCCATCGCGTGCTCAGGTCCCACAGCAGTCGGTGAGCCGGCAACTGCAAGCGCTGCTGCAGGGTTGCCAGGCCGGCTGAAGCTGTCGGTGAATTGTGAAATGGATGCACAGGCGACGCACCTTCACCAGTAATTGAGACAAATTGGGGTAGGTTTTCAGAAACCGCTGAACCACTAAGTTGAATACATGGCCCAGGCATAGTATGTGTGGGAGGTTGGCTAGCTCCAAAGCCGCTACCAAGTTGCGGCCGTTATCGGATACAACCATGCCTGGCTGTAGGTTGACTGGCGAGAGTCACAGCTTAGCCTGTCCCCTTATGCCATGCCACAGCTCTGCGGCGGTGTGCTGTTTGTCACCCAGGCAAATAAGCTTCAGCACGGCCTGTTGCCGCTTACCAACTGCTGTGCTACACTGCTTCCAAGCTACTGACAGAAATCTGAGTGGTGCTGCAAGATGGCAAT
>ONZH01005802.1:0-27747 GCA_900303285.1 Rhinella marina | reverse complement strand
GAGGAATTTACAGAGCAAAATGAGAACCATATATTTGGACTAGTTTTAATCATGAATTGAAATATCATCCTTCCTATGCCTTACGGATATTATTCAAAAATGTTATGGATGATGGGAATACACAGACTAATCATTATTAGATCACTCAGGCATAGAAAATTAATTTAGTCTCGTGTAGGAATTTTGCTACATCTCACCCCCTGCATGATGTGTAATTTCCGTTTCTGTAACAGCATTCAGTATTGCTGCTATGATACTGGTTGCTGATAGGTGACCATGAAATATATACATTAACATACTTTTTTCATTAAAAAAAAAACCTTCTTCTGCTTCATGGGTTCTTCTACCACTGCAATACTTTCCTCGAGACCTTCTAATTAGGGGAGAAGGCTGACATGTGACTGCTGGCATATCTTTTAGCACTACCCAGTGTAGTGCACTGGTTAACGTCTTCGCCATAGGTCCTTCTCCTTCTTCATCACCCCGATTTTCCCACATGACTGTAACGGGGAGCCGGCGGCATCCTGCGTCCTCGCTCCTGCGCGCTCCTGGGAGACCGGCGGCACGGCAGAGGGGAAGCGCGCCGTCGGTCTCCCAGGAGCGCGCAGGAGCGAGGACGCAGGATGCGTCCTCTTCTCCATGACGACACTCACACTGATACAGCGCGTCCGGCGTCCTCCCCGCCCCCCTAGTAAACGAGCAGGCGGGGACATCTGAGCGCTGGTCTGGGCAACCAGCGCTCAGAACATTTACTATATACCTGGTTTTGGGTCATGTGGCACTGGCCACGCCACATGACCAAATTTGGTGCATATTTGAGCGCTGGTCACGTTTGGCCAGCGCTCGGTATGCAAATGAGGTCATGTGACGCTGGCCCCGTCACATGACCCAGTGGAGGGCTATTTAAAGCCACTAGTTGTCCTCCCTAATTGCCTGTGATTAGCGTTACTACTTTGATCAGTGCTTGTGCGACCTTGTGTTTGATTGCTGTTTGACCCTGACCTTGGACTTGGACTTCGACCTCTCTTTGCTTCACCCCCGGTATTGACGTTATCTCCTGTGTATGACCCGGCTTGCTGATTATTCTGATATTGTGTTTGTTTCGTCTGTGTTTGTCTCTCCAATTGTTCCCTGTTCCTCCCTGTGCACTTATACAGAGCAGGGACCGTCACGTGGTTGTCCGCGGCCGCCTAGGGCCGACTGAGGCAAGCAGGCAGGGAGAGAACGGGGGGGTATTCAGTACAGGGCGCACCTTCCCTTGTCTCCCCTGTGACAGAATCACAGGCCATACTAAATGGAGCCGTTGCGAGTTCTCACGGATCATATAGGTGACATGGCTCAGATGATCCAGGATCTGGCCGAGAGAATCCAACACCAGGAGCAGCTGCAAACTGCACCCGCAGCCGCTCCCTCCATTATTGAACCCCATATAAGGTTGCCCGATCGGTTTGTGGGTAACCGAAAAACTTTCCGTTCTTTCCAGGAAAGTTGTAAATTATATTTTCGTTTACGCCCACACTCCTCGGGTTCTGAGCAGCAGCGGGTAGGAATTATTATTTCCTTGCTGCAAGGGGATCCGCAGGAGTGGGCTTTCTCATTGCCATCTGACTCCCCATGTCTGTTGTCTGTGGAGGCCTTTTTCCAGGCCTTAGGTCTTTTGTATGAAGAACCAGACTGGGCCACTGTAGCAGAAACTCAGCTCAGGAACATTCAGCAGGGAAACCGCCCAGTAGAGGATTACTGTGCAGAGTTCAGGAAGTGGTGTGTCTTCTCTGGGTGGAATGACCCAGCTTTGAGAAGCCAGTTTAGGGTGGGGCTGTCAGACCAACTCAAGGATCTTCTGGTTAGTTATCCTACTCCTGACTCCCTAGAGACGAGCATGACTTTAGCTATTAAGCTGGATCGACGGGTGAGAGAAAGACAGAGGGAACTATCAAGTACTCCTCAAGCTGTCGTCCTGCCTGAGTTTCCTCCTCTGAGTCCACCTCCTGCCAAGGTCCCGGAGTCTATGCAGTTAGGAGGTATCCTGAAAAACCAAAGACGTTTAAAGGGAGCCTGCTTCTACTGCGGTGAGGTGAACCACTGGCTCCAGCAGTGTCCAAAACTTCCGCCCTCTAGGAGATCTCCGGTGGGAAGTAAGGTAACCCCAGCAGTGGTAAGGAGAAAGATTTTAGTACCCATCTCCATTGCATATGATCAATTCATGGGTTCTGGAAAGGCTTTTGTTGACTCTGGTTCTGCTGCTAATTTTATTAATTTTGATTTTGTACAGTCTGTGGGTTTACCGATGGTCCCTTTAAGGGAGGGTATTCAAATTATCGCCCTCGACTCCACCCCCCTAAATAATGGGAGGATCGAGTTCTGTACTCCTAGTGTGACCCTGACGGTTGGGATTTCGCATTCCGAAAAATGTGTTTTTTGGGTCTTAAAGAATTTACCTGCTGACCTAGTTCTTGGTTTACCTTGGTTGCAGGACCACAATCCTGTAATCAATTGGTCAACAGGTGAATTAGAAAAATGGGGGCTGAATTGTGACAAGTGTTGCAAATCTGTATTGCAGTTGGGAGGTACTACTGAGTCTCTTTCTTACCTGAGCACATCAACGATTTTTCGGACGTTTTCTCCATGTCCGAGACTGAGTTCCTCCCTCCTCACCGGCAATATGATTGTGCCATCGATATTATTGAGGGGTCCAGATATCCCAAGGGCCGTATCTATAATCTCTCTACTCCAGAGCGTCAGTCTATGAGGGATTATCTCAAGGAGAGTCTGGCCAAGGGTCACATCCGGCCTTCTGTTTCTCCCATGGGGGCAGGATTTTTCTTTGTCGGAAAAAAGGATGGAGGGTTGAGGCCCTGTATTGATTACAGGGAACTCAATAAAATTACTGTTAAAAACAGGTACCCGCTGCCCCTTATTCCTGATTTGTTGAATCAGGTTCAGGGTGCTTGTTGGTTTACTAAGCTAGATCTGAAGGGGGCGTACAACCTGATCAGAATCCGTGAGGGTGATGAATGGAAAACTGCCTTTAATACCCCGGAGGGTCATTATGAGTACCTAGTAATGCCCTTCGGGTTAAGTAATGCTCCTGCGGTGTTCCAAAATTTTGTCAATGACATTTTTAGACCATTTATTGGAAAATTTGTAATTGTCTATATTGATGACATCTTGATTTTTTCTACAGACTGGGAGAGTCACGTATCCCACACCAGGCAAGTGCTGGAGGTGTTGCGTGAGAACAAGTTGTTTGTCAAAGGGGAGAGGTGTATCTTTGGTGTTCAGGAAGTGACCTTTTTGGGATACATTCTCACCCCTTTTTCCTTCAAAATGGACCCGGGTAAGGTACAGGCCATTGTAGATTGGGTGCGACCTTCCTCTCTGAAGGCGCTCCAGCGATTTCTGGGTTTTACTAATTTCTATCGGAAATGTATCAAAAAATTTTCTGTTATAGCCAAACCCATTATGGATTTGACCTGCAAGGGAGCTGATTTAGTCAACTGGTCCCCTGCAGCTATTGAAGCTTTTGAAAAGCTAAAGCGGTTTTTTGTTGATGCTCCTGTGCTGATCCAGCCTGATCAAAATAAGCCGTTTGTAGTTGAGGTGGATGCATCTGAAGATGGTGTGGGGGCAGTACTGTCCCAGGGGTCTTCCACCTTAACTAATCTCAAGCCATGCGCCTTCTTCTCCCGCAAGTTCTCTCCTGCCGAGAGAAACTATGACATTGGTAATAGGGAGTTACTAGCAATCAAGTGGGCATTTGAGGAATGGCGTCATTTTTTAGAAGGGGCATTACACAGCATTACGGTCCTCACGGATCATAAGAATTTGATGTTTCTGGAATCTGCTAAGCGATTGAATCCCAGACAGGCGAGGTGGGCTTTGTTCTTTACTCGTTTTGACTTTTGTGTTACCTTCAGGCCCAGAAGCAAGAACATTAAGGCCGATGCCTTATCCCGAAGTTTCCAGGCGTATCAGCCTCCTGACGTCCCTCCTGAGCCCATCCTGCCAGCTGACATCATCGTAGCCGCTACCTCATCTGATCTCGCTTCTGAAATCTCGGCAGGACAACATCTTGCTCCCACTGGTACTCCCAATGACAAGTTATTTGTGCCAGCTCATTTGCGGTTGCGACTGCTGGGTGAGTGCCATAGCTCTGTTTTATGTGGACATCCTGGTATCAATGCCACCAAGGAGTTGGTCTCTAGGCAGTATTGGTGGTCGTCAATCTCCAGAGATATTCAGGCTTTTGTAACTGCGTGCAATACTTGTGCCAGGTCCAAGAATCCCAAGACTCGGCCTATGGGTGAGTTGCGTCCATTACCCATACCTGGTAGACCTTGGTCACATCTGTCCATGGACTTCATCACGGATTTGCCATGCTCTGAGGGTAAAACCGTGATTCTTGTAGTGGTGGACAGATTCAGCAAGATGTGTCACTTTATTCCTTTGTGTAAATTACCCTCTGCAAAGGTTTTGGCTTCCGTATTTATGGACCACATAGTTAAACTACACGGTGTTCCTGAGAATATTGTTTCTGACAGGGGGGTGCAGTTTGTGTCTAAATTCTGGAGGGCCTTCTGTAAGAAGATTGATATTTCCTTATCCTTTTTGTCAGCCTTTCATCCAGAGACCAATGGTCAGACTGAACGTCTTAATCAGTCCGTTGAGCAATATCTCAGATGTTATGTTGCTGATAACCAGCATGTGTGGGCCAGATTCCTGTCTCTGGCCGAGTTCGCGATTAATAACCGTGTGAATTCGTCTTCTGGGGTATCGCCGTTTTTCTGCAACATGGGGTTTCATCCGCGCTTTGGCTCCTTTTCTCCAGCTGTTTCGGCGGTCCCAGAGGCCAATGCTCTCTCTCAGGAACTGTGCACAGTTTGGGCACAGGTTCAGTCGAACCTGGAAAGAGCCAAAGGATTCAAAAAACTAAGGCCGATAAGAAACGTTCTAAGGGTGTGAATTTCAAGGTGGGGGACATGGTATGGTTGTCAACTAAGAATCTACGTATGAAAGTACCATCCTATAAGTTTGCGCCTCGCTTCATTGGTCCATACAGGATCACCAAGGTGATCAATCCGGTGTCGTTTGAATTGTGTTTACCTGACTCCCTTCGTGTTCACAATGTTTTTCATATGTCTTTGCTTAAGCGTTATGTTGCTCCCGCTGGTCCAGAGGAACTGCCCCCGCCTCCGGTCGAGGTGGAGGGACAAGTGGAGCACGAGATTCATAGAATCATTGACGTTAGGAAAGTCCGGAATTCCTTCCAGTACCTTGTACACTGGAGGGGATTTGGGCCTGAGGACAGATCTTGGGTACCGCTAAGCAGGATGCATGCAGACGCACTTGTTAGGAGTTTTCATCGACAGCATCCTGAAAAGCCGGTTCCGGTGGCCCCTCGTGAAGGGGGGGGTACTGTAACGGGGAGCCGGCGGCGCGCTTCCCCTCTGCCGTGCCGCCGGTCTCCCAGGAGTGCGCCGGAGCGAGGACGCAGGATGCGTCCTCTTCTCCATGACGACACTCACAGGAGAGGGTCTGGCACGCGCACTGATACAGCGCGTCCGGCGTCCTCCCCGCCCCCCTAGTAAACGAGCAGGCGGGGACATCTGAGCGCTGGTCTGGGCAACCAGCGCTCAGAACATTTACTATATACCTGGTTTTGGGTCATGTGGCGCTGGCCACGCCACATGACCAAATTTGGTGCATATTTGAGCGCTGGTCACGTTTGGCCAGCGCTTGGTATGCAAATGAGGTCATGTGACGCTGGCCCCGTCACATGACCCAGTGGAGGGCTATTTAAAGCCACTAGTTGTCCTCCCTAATTGCCTGTGATTAGCGTTACTACTTTGATCAGTGCTTGTGCGACCTTGTGTTTGATTGCTGTTTGACCCTGACCTTGGACTTGGACTTCGACCTCTCTTTGCTTCACCCCCGGTATTGACGTTATTTCCTGTGTATGACCCGGCTTGCTGACTATTCTGATATTGTGTTTGTTTCGTCTGTGTTTGTCTCTCCAATTGTTCCCTGTTCCTCCCTGTGCACTTATACAGAGCAGGGACCGTCACCGTGGTTGTCCGCGGCCGCCTAGGGCCGACTGAGGCAAGCAGGCAGGGAGAGAACGGGGGGGGGGTATTCAGTACAGGGCGCACCTTCCCTTGTCTCCCCCGTGACAATGACAGTACGCAGTGCTCATGGTACAATTACCTATAGCCATGTTAGTGAGTATACAGGAAAATGTCTTAGCTCACATACATAATGGCTTTTGAGTAGCCCTACAAGTACCCTTTATCATAAGCACTCCTGTTAGGTGCTGTAATAAATAAAGTTATATGAAACTGTCTAAAAGAAAAACTGTCTTTGTTGCCCAAAGAACAGAAAATGAAATAAAAGCTGTGCTGTGATTAGTTCTTATGGGCAACAAAGGTTAGATAGTTTCACAAATCTCTTCTATTTGTTTTCTGTCCGTTTTTCTTCTTCTTCTTATACTATATTTATTATTTTTATTATTATTTATATATGTTGTATATTAAAAATTATAATATTGATACATCTATACTGATTAGCCATAACATTATAACATTAAGACCTAAGATCTAATATTGCACAGGTCCCACTATGACAACCAAACAGCCTGGACCCATTGAGGCGCTTTGGAGGTCACTGTTATAGGGGGGGGGGGCATTGTGCAGGGTCACCGTTAAGGGGGCGAGGTGCTATGGAGATCATTGTTAAGGGGTTGGAGCACTGTGCTGGGTACTGTTTAGGGGGCAAGGTGCTGTAAAGGTCACTGTTAAGGTGGCGAGTTTCTATGGAGGGGTTTACTCTTAAGGGGGGAAGGCAGTTATGGAGGTCACTGTTAAGGGGAGGGCCACTGTGGAAGTCACTGTGAAGGGATGAGGTGCTGTGGAGGTCAAAGTTAAGAGGGTGGGGCTGTGGAGGTCACTGTTAAGGGGGCAGTTGCTGTGGAGGTCACTGTTAAGGGGACGGGTGGTGTGGAGGTCACTGTTAAGCAGGTGGGGCACTGGAGATCACTGTTATGGGAACACGGTGGATATCTTTTAACCACACACACAAACATTAAATGAAATAGTCAAAATATACCTGTGCGAAGCTGGGTCATTCTGCTAGTGTCCTATATGATGCTCAGTGGAGCCTACATGGATCAGAATAGTTTTTCCAGGACAACCCACATAGGTTGGAATAGGTTGAGATCTGAGGAATTTGGAGGCCATGAATTGTATGTTGTGTTCTCCGAGTGCTGTTGTCATGAAGAGGTGTACTTAGTTGGGTGGTACTGTGTGTATCAAAGTAACAGCCACATAAATGCCAAGACCTAAGATTTCCCAGCAGAACATTTTCCAGGACATCACACTTCTGGCTTGCCATATTCCCATGTTGCAACTGGGTGCCAGGTAAGTGATACACATGTGCTTTGATGTCCACATATTGCAAATGTGATTCATCAGACCAGGGTACCTTCTTCCGTTGCTGTATGGTCCAGTTCTGGCCATGTTTGCACACTATAGAAAAAATGTTGTGGCCTCTCTAGTGGCCAGGACCATAGGAGAACACATAGGCCGACATGTTTTCCTATAGCATGCAAGCACGGCCACGATTCTAGATTGAGGGGTGGTTGTAACCATGGAAGTGAGAAGCGTATAATGTAATGGAAAAATTGAAAAATTAACTTTCTCTACATGATAAATACCATTTGCTGAGATGACACAACCCCTTTAACCATCAAGATCTGCCGTTATGGAGAAGCTCTGGCACAGTCATCTAGATATTAAAGTTTGGCCCTTGTCAGTGTTGCTCTGGTCTGTACAAATGCACATTTTCTTGTTTCCCACACATCAACTTCAAGAACTGATTGTTTGTCTGCTGCCTAATATAAAGTATAGCACCACTTCAAAGATACCATTGTCTTGAGATACTCAATGTCATCCTCATTACTTGCTTTTAATGTTATGGCTGATGAATGCATATAGATATATACAGTCATGGCCAAAAGTTTTGAGAATGATACAAATATTAATTTTTACAAAGTCTACTGCTTCAATTTTTATAATGGCAATTTGCATATACTCCAGAATGTTATAAAGAGTGATCAGCTTAACAGCAATTACTTGCAAAGTCAATATTTGCCTAGAAAATGAACTTTATCCTCCAAAACACATTTCAACATCATTGCAGCCCTGCCTTAAAAGGACCAGCTAACATCGTTTCAGTGATTGCTCCATTAACACAGGTGTGGGTGTTGATTAGGACAGGGCTGGAGATCAATCTGTCATGATTAAGTAACAATGACACCACTGGACACTTTAAAAAGAGGCTGGCGCTTGGCATCATTGTTTCTCTTCTGTTAACCATGGTTATCTCTAAAGAAACACGTGCAGTCATCATTGCACTGCACAAAAATGGCCTAACAGGGAAGAGTATCGCAGCTAAAAAGATTGCACCTCAGTCAACAATCTATCGCATCATCAAGATCTTCAAGGAGAGAGGTTCCATTGTTGCCAAAAAGGCTCCAGGGCGCCCAAGAAAGACCAGCAAGCGCCAGGACCGTCTCTTAAAAGTGTTTCAGCTGCGGGATTGGGCTACCAGCAGTGCAGAGCTTGCTCAGGAATGGCAGCAGGCAGGTGTGAGTGCATCTGCACGCACTGTGAGGCGGAGACTCTTGGAGCAAGGCCTGGTCTCAAGGAGGGCAGCAAAGAAGCCACTTCTCTCCAGAAAAAACATCAGGGACAGACTGATATTCTGCAAAAGGTACAGGGAGTGGACTGCTGAGGACTGGGGTAAAGTCATTTTCTCTGATGAATCCCCTTTTCGATTGTTTGGGACATCTGGAAAACAGCTTATTTGGGGAAGACGAGGTGAGCTCTACCACCAGTCTTGTCTCATGCCAACTGTAAAGCATCCTGAAACCATTCATGTGTGGGGTTGCTTCTCAGCCAAGGGAATCGGCTCTCTCGCAGTCTTGCCTAAAAACACAGCCATGAATAAAGAATGGTACCAGAATGTCCTCCGAGAGCAACTTCTCCCAACTGTCCAAGAGCAGTTTGGTGATCAACAATGCCTTTTCCAGCATGATGGAGCACCTTGCCATAAAGCAAAGGTGATAACTAAATGGCTCAGGGAACAAAACATAGAGATTTTGGGTCCATGGCCTGGAAACTCCCCAGATCTTAATCCCATTGAGAACTTGTGGTCAATCATCAAGAGACGGGTGGACAAACAAAAACCTACAAATTCTGACAAAATGCAAGCATTGATTGTGCAAGAATGGACTGCTATCAGTCAGGATTTGGTCCAGAAGTTGATTGGGAGCATGCCAGGGAGAATTGCAGAGGTCCTGAAGAAGAAGGGTCAACACTGCAAATATTGACTTGCTGCATTAGCTCATTCTAACTGTCAATATAAGCTTTTGTTACTCATAATATGATTGCAATTATATTTCTGTATGTGATAAAAACATCTGACAAACACATAAAAACCAGAGGGCAGCAGATCATGTGAAAATATAATATTTGTGTCATTCTCAAAACTTTTGGCCATGACTGTACAGTGCCTTGATAAAGTATTCATACCTCCTGAACTGTTCCACATATGATGCATTTTCACTTAAATGCATTTTTAGTGGAAATATACCATATTTTTCGCCCTATAAGATGCATCAGCCCATAAGGTTTTAGAGGAGGACAATAAGAAAAAAATATTTTTCATTACACCTCAGGTCAGACCACCAATCAGACCTCCAATGTTAATCAGATCTCAACTCACAGCCTCAAACAGACCCCCAATGTTAATAAGACCCTAATAAGACCTAAGATCAAAGCCAAATCAGACCTCAACTCAGACCCCAATGTGAATGACTCCCAATTGGGACCTCAGATAAGAGCCCCATGCCTCTTATCAGCCCCCATATGCGTCTCATCAGCCCCCACATGCCTCTCATCAGCCCCCATATGTGCTTCCATGCCTCTTTTCAGCCCCCATATGAGCCCCCATGCCTCTCACCAGCCCCATGCGTGTAATTAGTCCCCATATCAGCCCCATGCCTGTAATTAGCCCCCATATGAGTCCCCATACCTCTATTTACCATTTATCATGAGCCCAGCATGCCTCTCATCAGCCTCCAAGCTTTTCGCCGGCCCCCAGCACAGAGAAGTTGAAATTAAAAAAAACAAAAACACTTACCTCTCCTGCTCCGGGTGCCGCCGCTCCTCACCTCCCGCTTGCTCTGAATGCTGCAGCTGTGCTGTGAAGTGGCGCACACAGTGTGAGGTCACAGAGCGCCCTCATGCTGTATGCAGCTACTGCACAACCGAACGGAGGACCAGGAAGCGGTGAGAACAGAGCCTTCACAGTTTCCCGGTCCTCCAGTGCTAATGAGCGCTTCCCCCCATTTTTTGGGGAAAAAAGTGCGTCTTATGGGGAGAAAAATATGGTATGGGACAGACTAATACAAAGTAGCAAGTATGTGTGAAGTGAAATGTAAATGATACATGGTTTTCAAATAAAAAAAAAAATCTGGAAAGTGTGGTGTGCATTTGTATTCAGCACTTTCACCACCTTTCGCTGCAATAACAGCTGCAAGTGTTTTAGGGAATGTCTCTACCAGCTTTGCACATCTAGAGTCTTAAATCTGCCCATTCTACTTTGCAAAATGGACAGCATCTGTGGACTTGCAACAGATTCTCAATGGGAGTTAGGTCTGGACTTTGACTGGGCACATGAATGTGCTTTGATCTAAACCATTCCATTGCAGCTCTGGCTGTATGTTTAGGGTTGTTATCCTGCTGGAAGGTAAACCTCTACCCCATTCTCAAGTTTTTTGAAACTCTAAAAGTTTTTTTTCCAGGATTGCCCTGAATTTAGCTCCATCCATCTTCCCATCAACTCTGAGCCGCTTCCTTGTCCCTTCTGAAGAAAAACATCCCCACAGTAGCATGATGCTGCCACCACCATGTTTCATATTGGGGATGGTGTGTTCAGGGTGATGTACAGTGCTAATCTTCCACCACACATTGCGTTTTTCATTTAGGCCAAAAAGTTCAACTTTGGTCTCATTTGACCAGAGCACCTTCTACCACGTTTGCTGTGTCCCGTACATGGCTTATAACAAACTAGACTTCTTATGGCTTGCTTTCCAAACTGGGATTCTTCTTGTCACTCTTCCATAGTGGACAGATTTTTGGAGTACATGACAAATATTGCTGCCCGTCAGATTTACAGTAATATATAATTTTTCTTCATAACTCGGACAACCCCTTTAAGCAAAGGGCACTTCTAGCATTTCATATGCCTTATACATCAGTGTTTGGCATTTCAAAAATTCAATCAGAAAAATGGACAACCCCTTCAAATTTCAACATAAAAAAAGCAAAAAAATGTTATTTTTATGCATGAAATATGTATAAGCAGACGAGTAGAAATGTTTTTTCCATTTTTTCCAGACTAGAAATATTAGTTTGCTGTTCAGAACATGAAAATCTAGTACACTTTGTTCACTCAGGATTTATTTCAGAACAAGAGAACAATTCATCAACACCCAGGGCCCAATGTCTCCATACATGATTTATTCTGCAGACTTAACTTGTTTCTCGCATTCTAGTTGTATTATGCAGGCTTGTTTTGTCCAAATTATTAATCATTCTATGTTTTACATTTTACAGCAAAGCAACCTTTTTATGATAAATTACATAAAAGAAAATTAATGTTTTACAGTTTGTTCACTGCAGGTAGGAATGAAAGTTCTCATTTACTGCATAAGGATTCTGTGAGTTAGCTCCTACATTTTGTACGTCTATAAAAGGTCCAACAATATGAAAATCTGAACATCAAAATTAGTTAACATATCGACAGTGCCTTGCGAAAGTATTAAGCGCCCCTGGAACTTTTCAACCTTTTGCCAGATTTCAGGCTTCAAACAAAAAGTTACAACATTTTACATTTTTGGTGAAGAATCAACAACAAGTGGGTCACAATTGTGAAGTGGAACGAAATTTATTGGATCATTTAAACTTTTTTTGCAATAATAAAACTGAAAAGTTGGGTGTGCAAAATTATTCGGCCCATTTACTTTCAGTTCAGAAAACTCACTCCAGAAGTTCATTGAGGATCTCTGAATGATCCAATGTTGTCCTAAATGACTGATGAAGATAGATAGAATCCACCTGTGTGTAATCAAGTCTGTATAAATGCACCTGCTCTGTGATAGTCTCAGGGTTCTGAGAGCATCATGAAGACCAAGGAACACACCAGGCAGGTCCGTGATACTGTTGTGGAGAAGTTTAAAGCCGGATTTGGATACCAAAAGATTTCCCAAGCTTTAAACATCCCAAGGAGCACTGTGCAAGCGATCCTATTGAAATGAAAGGAGTATCAGACCACTGCAAATCTACCAAGACCCGGCCGTCCCTCTAAACTTTCATCTCAAACAAGGAGAAGACTAATCAGAGATGCAGCCAAGAAGCCCATGATCGCTCTGGATGAACTGCAGAGATCTACAGCTGAGGTGGGAGAGTCTGTCCATAGGACAACAATCAGTCGAACACTTCACAAATCTGCCCTTAATGAAAGAGTGGCAAGAAGAAAGACATTTCTCAAAGATATCCATAAAAAGTCTTGTTTACAGTTTGCCACAAGCCACCTGGGTGACACACCAAACATGTGGAAGAAGGTGCTCCGGTCAGATAAAACCAAAATCGAACTTTTTGGAAACAATGCAAAATGATACGTTTGGCATAAAAGCAACACAGCTCATCACCCTGAACACACCATCCCCACTGTCAAAAATGGTGGTGGCAGCATCATGGTTTGGGCCTGCTTTTCATCAGCAGGGACAGGGAAGATGGTTAAAATTGATGGGAAGATGGATGGAGCCAAATACAGGACCATTCTTGATGAAAACCTGTTGGAGTCTACAAAAGACCTGAGACTAGGATGGAGATTTATCTTCCAACAAGACAATGATCCCAAACATAAAGCAAAATCTACAATGGAATGGTTCAAAAATGAACGTATCCAGGTCTTAGAATGGCCAAGTCAAAGTCCAGACCTGAATCCAATTGAGAATATGTGGAAAGAGCTGAAAACTGCTGTTCACAAACGCGCTCCATCCAACCTCAAAGAGCTCGAGCTGTTTTGCAAGGAAGAATGGGCAAGAATTTCAGTCTCTAGATGTGCAAAACTGATAGAGACATACCCCAAGCGACTTGCAGCTGTAATCGCAGCAAAAGGTGGCGCAACAAAGTATTACTGCAAGGGGGCCAAATAATTTTGCAAGCCCCACTTTTCAGTTTTATTATTACAAAAAAAGTTTAAATGATCCAATAAATTTCGTTCCACTTCACAATTGTGACCCACTTGTTGTTGATTCTTCACCAAAAATTTTAAATGTTATATCTTTTTGTTTGAAGCCTGAAATGTGGCAAAAGGTTGAAAAGTTCCAGGGGAACGAATACTTTCGCAAGGCACTGTATGCTGAAAAGTCAATATTTATTTATGTTGACATTTCTCTTGTTTTATCATGAGCTTTTGATTAGCCCAAATAGTACCAAATTATCTTCTGACAAGTCCAGGCTATGCTACAATAATGGTCTCCAAAGTTCTAACAGGAAACATTCCCAGCTAGAGTTGACTTTTGATCACCTGTCACTAGTGTCTTTTTCTTATAGATTCACTCATGACCAACCAATAAGCCCACACTAATGATATGTCAAGTGTGTACTATTATCACAACAAAAGTTTATAACGCAATTTAAAGAAGATATATTTGGAGGGTGGGTTCTTACAATAATTTTACTAGACCTAAGGAATTCTAGTCCAATACCATCAGTGTGTGCTGTGTTTTTCTTATGTAAGTTATTTATGCTTTCTTTCTAGCTAAAGAGTCAAGGAAATAGCTGTGGAGCTATTTGTCAGTCACCCAGGCTTCATAGAAATACACAGGTCTGTTTTCTCTGTCATCCATCCTTCAACCTTTCTTTTGTCTTGTTTAAACTGACACGACATGCGTTAATAAACATCTACTATTTTACAAGCTTAGCAATGTCTGAATATATACTTTAAATGGTGTTGCTGTAGTGCATCTGTTGCCACTTGATGGAGCTAGTTAGCCTTAGCTCTATATAGTGAAATCTCAATGCAAATTACATTTAACCCAGAAGACGTTTAAGAAGGATGTTGCTTGTCAATTTCAATAATGGCTTAAAGAATTTTTTTTTCTAGATCACACAATTTACTATTATTATACTTATTGGATGTTCATGGCAGAAAACATTGAGGTAAGAGGTGTGAGGTATGAGAAAGTAAAAACAGATTCAGTAGTCACAAGTACAATCCATTTTGTCTGATTACACTGTAATAGAAAGAAAACATGTAATTGCAATAATGTGTACAGATTCTATCTATCTATCTATCTATCTATCTATCTATCTATCTATCTATCTATCTATCTACTGTATATATCTAATCTATCTGTCTGTCCATCTAGAACTTTAGCCAATACAAGGTTTGGAAACTAAAGACATTTATGGAATGTGTGGACTATGGTATCTAAACATTTTATCAAAATTAGGGCTATTTACAGTAGCTTAGAAAAATAATAGCTGAGGAGTAAACTAATAACTATGTATGCATATATCAAAAGTAAATACAGAGATTTGTCCCATAATATATTTATAACCACGATTGTAACAAAGGGACATCTAGAGGAAAGAAGTTTTATACACCAAAATAGAAGGTTGCTCTTTATTGGAAGCGCAGTGGGACTATTGTACTCTCTGATTTCAAAGGGTCCTGGGTTAATTTCTTGTGTAGCAATATCACAAGTTATAGTTACTAGATTTCTAGAAAAAGGTAGTTGATGCAGATTTGGAGTTGGGAAGGAAATTTCTCTCGTTCTCTCTTTTTCTCTCACTACTACTACCAGTAATTCCTGGCATGTAAACACCAGCTTTAATAGCGTCCCCCATATAGGCCCCCAGCTAAAATAATGTCCCCCATAGTGTGGCTATTTTTTTCTTACTGCCCCCAGCTTTAATAATGTTACCAATGTAGGACCCCAGCTAAAATAATGTCCCCCGTAGTGTAGGAATTTTTTTTACTGCCTCCAGCTTTAATAATGCCCCCAATTTAGGTTCTTAGCTTAAATATTTTCCCACATGGTGTAAATAATGTCCCCATAGTATCCCCAGCTGTTTTTTTAGTTGATTTTTCAAAAACAAAAACCTCACCTCATCCACTTGATTGCGCTGCAGCAGTCTTTCTCTTTATTGAACAGAAACTGCGAAAGGACCTGCAATGTGCGCAATGACGTCACCACGCGCTCCCATGTGGTTACGTCATCATCATGCATATCACAAGTCCTTCGGCAGGTCCTGCTCAATGAAGAGAGAAGAGACTGCTGCAGTGCGAGCAAGTGGATCAGGTGAGGATAGGTCATCAATATTAGACTGACAAGATCTCACTCCGGCACTCCACTGATCAGCTCTTCGAAGAGGTAGCGAATGCTCCTGCTTCTTCAAAATTACTTGCATGTCATCTCACTTGCAGAGGTGGCAACTGCTCATCAGCTTCAAGTGAACAGTACGCGCAGTTATAATCACACTGTGCCGCCACCATGGTGCACAGGTTATTTTGAATAGGAAGCAATGCTTAAATAAGCATTGCTACCTTTTCAAACAGCTGATCAGCGGGGGAGCCTGGAGTTGGACCCATGGGAGCTGTGAAAAAGGACTAGTAGATCTGAAAGACATTGCCATGGAGCAACAATTCAGCTGTTGTGTCTTAAGTCTATGATTTACTTCTTGATACAATGCCATAGCGAATGCATTTCAATATGTTGAAATAAAACAGATTTTTAACAGATTTGTGCTGAAGCTTCCTTATGCACTGGAGTGATTTATATGATGACCATAATCATACCAAGTCATAGAAGCAAGTACATTCTTGTTTTATACTTCATTATCCAGGGAGTAAAGAAAAAAGATGAATAAAGGATGAATAAAAGGATGAATAAAAGTTAATAACAAAAGTATGGTGTTCCTCAAAATTGTGCAGACACCACACTGTGTGCAGTCCACATCTGTATGTCCGTTCCACGGCACCTGCAAAAAAATAGAACATGTCCTATTCTAGTCCACATTTTTGTCCACATTACAGTCAAGGACTGTCCTATTAAGTGACGGGCGTTTCATTCCGCAAAATGCAGAACGCAAATGGATGGTATCCTTGTTTTGCAAATCCGCAATATGCGTACAGCAAAAGCGGCTACGGCCACGTGCATAAGCCTTAATTGATATCACCATAACCATCCGAACAATGAAAAGATGCATTATTTCTCCCACATGGGGGTTAAAAAAATGGAAAGAATTGCCAGATTTGCTGTTTTTATCTTCATCCCATCTCCCAAAAATGTGATCATTCCCATGTTCATCAAAATGATACAAGTTAAAAAATCTGTAGCTAAATAATAAAACATCAAACTTTATCTAAATTTCGTTTCTCCATAATTGTATCAGTGTTCAGAATAAAATTGTTTATACTGGACATGGAAAGCTGTAAAAATGAAACCCATAATACAATTGCCGAAATGCTGTTTTTTCCACATCGCCCCAAATTAATTAAAGCTATTAAATACATACATGTAGTCCTTTTATTGCTATTTTGGCAGAAAAACTGAACTGGATCATGGGGTTGTGGAATACAAAGATTTCCCCCTCCCAAGCCACCTTCTTTCCTTACCTCAAAAGCATCAAAGGGTAAAAAGGGTCAAAGTGCTCACTACACTACTCACTACTAATTCCTTGGGGGTGTAGTTTCCAAAATGGGCTCAAATTGTGAGGTTTACACTGTAGGGGTACCTCAGGGTGTCTTCAAATGCGAAATGGCACCCAAAAACCATTTCAGCAAAACTGCCCTCCAAAAACCATATTGCATACACAGCAGTTTGCAACCACATGTGGGGTGTTTCTGTAAACTGCAAAATCAGAGTAATAATATTGATGTTTGTTTTGCTGTTAATAGAGCTGAGCGAGCATGTTTGTCCGAGCTTGGTGCTCGTTCGAGTATTACGGTACTCGGAAGTGCTCGCTGCTCGGACGAGTATCTTGCCATGCTCGAGGAAATGGCATCTCCCGCATTTTGAATTTTTGGCGCCTATAAACTCAGCCAATCACAAGCCAGGAGACTCTGCGGTACACCCAGCATCACGTGGGGCCCTTACATGTCGATAGCAGGGGTTGGCTGGCCTGATCAGGTGACCCTGGAATATACTAGTGACGTCTGGCGGTGCTCGGCTCAGAGGCTGTCTGGATGTCGTTAGGGACAGATCTGCTGCGTTTCAGGGAGAGTGTTAGGGCCTGGATTTAGTTAGGCAGGAGTGATCTCAAAAGAACCCAACAGCCCTTCTAAGGGCTACAAGACATTTTTTTTGTCTCCTGGCTGGTCTGGCTGGCACTAGTAGTGCAGCTATCGCCATATATAACCCTTTTTTTTATTGTTTTATCTCAGTGATACAAATCCATTTCATACAGCAGTGTGGAACCATTCTGTGTGTCACAGTTCAGCTGTCCACTCACCACAAACCACAATCCGTATTTTCTGTCCAGGTGACCCATACTGTATGTCACGTAATCAAATACGATCTTTTGCTTTCACTGATACAGCTACATTAGAAAAATCTCTGTGCGAAATTTGTCTGGGCTGCAGTCAAAATAGCAACAGTCAGCAGCGGCTGAGTTTGCTCTCTGATAGTTTCTGCACGTCACGTTAAAAAAAAAAATATATATATAAAAAAATATATAAAAAATAGTTTTTTTGTTGTTTTATCTCAGTGATACAAATCCATTTCATACAGCTGTGTGGAACCATTCTGTGTGTCACAGTTCAGCTGTCCACTCACCACAAACCACACTCCGTATTTTCTGTCCAGGTGACACATTCTGTACGTCATGTAATTAAAAAAGGTCTTTTGCTCTCACTGATACAGCTACATTACAAAAATCTCTGTGCGACATTTGTCTGGGTTGCACTTAAGCAGACCAAGTCTGCCTAATCTAATAGTTTCAGTGTAATTGCTCCATACTGCACGGTACGTAATAACATACGTAATTTAGCTCTAACTTATCCACCTATATACAAACCACAATCCGTATTTTCTGTCCAGGTGACACATTCTGTACGTCACTTAATTAAAAAAGGTCTTTTGCTTTCACTGATACAGCTACATCACAAAAATCTCTGTGCGACATTTGTCTGGGTTGCAGTCAAAATAGCCATAGTCAGCAGGGGCTGAGTTTGCTCTCTGATAGTTTCTGCACGTCACGTTAAAAAAATAAAAATAAAAAAATAAAAATAAAAAAAAGTTTTTTTGTTGTTTTATCTCAGTGATACAAATCCATTTCATACAGCTGTGTGGAACCATTCTGTGTGTCACAGTTCAGCTGTCCAGTCACCACAAACCACAATCCGTATTTTCTGTCCAGGTGACACATTCTGTACGTCACTTAATTAAAAAAGGTCTCTTGCTCTCACTTATACAGCTACATTACAAAAATCTCTGTGCGGCATTTGTCTGGGTTGCAATTAAGCAGACCAAGTCTGCCTAATCTAATAGTTTCCGTGTAATTGCTCCATACTGCACGGTACGTAATAACATCCGTAATTTAGCTCTAACTTATCCACCTATATATTTTCTTGTTCAGATTGAACAAGTTTGTGGGTTTCAGTACAGCAGGCCCATTTATTTTATTTTTTTTTATATAATACACTTATATACAGAAAATATTGAACCCCAGGGCTAAGGGTCGAGGACGAGGGCGTGGGCATGGGCATTCAATTACTGCAGGGGGCAGCTGTGGTCCTGGGTAGGGTGAGACAGTACCTGCTGATGAGGGAGCAGGGGAACGCCGCAGAGCTACACTCCCTAGCTTCATGTCTCAACTTACAGGGACACGTGGTAGAGGACTGTTCAAACCACAACAGTGCGAACAGCTGATGTCGTGGATTGCGGACAATGCTTCAAGTAATTTGTCCATCAGTCAGTCTTCCACGCAGTCCACCCACGTTACCCAAGGGAGCACTCCTCTGGCTCCTCCACCTCAACCTCCTTCCCCCCAGTCTGCCCCTCCCAGGAAAATTTGGAATGCGATCCGGCATACTTTGAGGAACTGTTTTCTGGACCCTTCCCAGAGTCACAAACCACTTCTCAGGTTGCTGCTGACCTCTTTCCCGATGCCCAAGTTTTCCAACTGTCGCAGTCTGTGGGTGATGATGATGATGACAATGTTGACTTTGTGGAAGAAGTGTGTAAAGAGGTGTCGGACGATGAGGAGACACGGTTGTCAGACAGTGATGAAGTTGTTGTCAGGGCAGGAAGTCCGAGGGGCTGAGGAATCGGAGGATGACAAGGTGACTGACCCAAGCTGGGTTGATAAGCCGAGTGAAGACAGTGCTTCTGAAGCGGAGGCGAGTGCTGCACCAGAACAGGTTGTAAGAGGCAGTGGTGTGGCCAGAGGGAGAAGCAGGGCCAGAGCTGGTGCATCAGCAGCAACTGTTTCACGTAGTGAAGTTCCCGTGGCGAGGCCTAGATGTTCGCAAGTCTGGAGGTTCTTTAAAGAAAGTGAGGATGACCGACGGACTGTGGTGTGCAACCTGTGCCACACCAGGATCAGCAGGGGTGCCACCACTACTAGCCTAACCACCACCAGCATGCGCAGGCATATGAGTGCTAAACACCCCACTCAATGGAACCAAGGCCGTTCACCACCTCCTGCGGGTCACACCACTGCTCCTTCCCCTGTGTCACTCGCTGCCTCTGGTAGTCAACCCCCTGCCCAGGACCCCTGCCCGAGCGCCTCCTGCCGGAAAACCACACCTTCGCCTCCACGATCCTCCACAGCCTCCACCAATGTGTCCCAGCGCAGCATTCAGCTTTCTTTACAGCAGACGCTGGAGCGCAAGAGGACATACAGTTCCACCCACATGCCCAAGCCCTCAACGTCCACATCTCCAAATTGCTGAGCCTGGAGATGCTGCCCTATAGGCTGGTAAAGACCGAGGCCTTTCGCAATCTCATGGTGGTGGCTGCCCCTCAGTATTCGGTCCCCAGCCGCCACTATTTTTCCTGATGTGCCGTCCCATCCCTACACCAGCACGTGTCACAGAACATCATCCGTGCCCTGACCAATGCTGTTTCTGAGAAGGTCCACCTAACCACGGACACGTGGACAAGTGCTGCCGGGCAGGGACACTATATCTCACTGACGGCACATTGGGTTAACTTGGTTAACAAAAGGCACACCGCCCAAGAGCTGTTACAAGGCATCACGGCGCAGACCGATCTGTGGCTGGCACCGCTGAACCTCAAGCCAGGCATGGTTGTGTGTGACAACGGGCGTAACCTGGTGGCGGCTCTGCAACTCGGCAGACTGACACATGGGCCATGCCTGGCCCACGTGCTCAATCTAATAGTTCAGCGGTTCCTCAAGACATACCCCAATCTGTCTGATTTGCTCACCAAGGTGCGCCGCATCTGTGCGCATTTCCGCAAGTCGACCACAGATGCTGCCACTCTCAGGGCAGCGCAGTGCCGCCTACAACTGCCCGCTCACCGACTGTTGTGCGACGTGCCCACAAGATGGAATTCGACAAACATGTTATCCAGAGTTTACCAGCAGCGCAGAGCGATTGTAGACTGCCAGATGTCAACTTCCACCAGAACTGGTAGTCAGGTCACTCAGATTCCTCAAGTCTACAATGAGGAGTGGACGTGGATGTCTGATATCTGCCAGGTGTTGAGCAACTTTGAGGAGTCAACACAGATGGTCAGCGGCGATGCCGCCATTATCAGCCTCACCATCCCGCTGCTTTGCCTGTTGAAAAACTCACTGTTCAGCATGAAGTCGGATGCTTTGCGCTTGTCACAAGAGATGGTGGAGGAAGATACGTCGCTTGATAGCCAGAGCACCCTTCGGTCTGTTTCTCAGCGCGTATCGGAGGAGAGGGATGAGGATGAGGAGGAAGAGGAGGAGAATGTCGGTGAGACAGAAGAGGGTACCAGTGCTCAGTCCTTAACTCTTGAGCGTGTATGGGCTGAAGAGGAGGACTTGGAGGAGGAGGAGGAAATGGAGAGTCAGGCCAGTGAGGAGAGGGAATTCTTGCGTGTTGGTGTTAGGCTGCCTATCAAAACTTCTAACCCTCGCGTTAGAAGCATTTTTTCAAACACCGATTACTGGGTGTTCACTCTCCTGGACCCACGGTACAAGCAGAACCTTTCCACTCTCATCCCTGTAGAGGAAAGGAGTATGAGAGTGAATCAATATCAACAGGCCCTGGTGCACAAGCTGAAACAATCCTTCCCATCTGACTCTGCTAGCGGCAGAGGGCATGGTTCTGTGGGCCAAGTAGCAGGGGAGAGGAGGCGAACAGGCAGCTTTTCCAGCACTGGCAGGGGAACGCTCTCCAAGGCCTTTGCCAGTTTTATGTCACCCCAGCAAGACACTGTCACCTGTCCCGAGTCTAGGCAGAGTAGGGGTGAGCTTTACAGAAAGATGGTGAGGGAGTACCTAGCTGACCATACCAACGTCCGGACAGATCACTCTGCTCCATACAACTACTGGGAATTCAAACCGGAATTCAAATCTCCTCCGGGGGAAAGCAGCTAAAGATTAACATTACTTATGTATCCGATTCCTCTTCTCTACTCCTCCTACTCCTCCTCCTCCTTGTCGTCTTTGCCTAACGCTGACCCAAAAAACGCAATTTTTTAGAGGTCCAACTGGCACTCTTTTACCACAATTTTTCCGGAGGTCCACCTACAGGCCCTCTCTCTAAACAATTTTTCTTTGCACCTAGTTGGGTGCTTCCCTAACATGTGATGGGTATGTGCCTTGCCTTTCTTGGTCTGGGTGAGCACAATTGCCATGAGGGTAACCACCAGACTGTTGCCTGAGAATTTGGGGTAATGGTGGGATTAGGCAGCCTCAGAGGCATCCATGCATGCTGCCCCTGCTGTTTCCTGTCCATTTCCGTGGTGTTTCCATCATTTTCTGATGTTTCCAGGTTTTCACCCAGCCTTCCCTAGGCAGAGCCTTGGTCCCCTGCAAAAATGCTCGAGTCTCCCATTGACTTCAATGGGGTTCGTTACTCGAAACGAGCACCCGAACATCGGGAAAAGTTTGTCTCGAATAACGAGCACCCGAGCATTTTAGTGCTCGCTCATCTCTAGCTGTTAACCATTGCTGTGTTGTAGGAAAATGGATTAAATGGAAAATTGCAAAACAAAGTGACATTTTTAAGTTTCACCTCCCTTTTACTTTAATTCCTGTGGAACATCTGAAAGCTTAACACCATCAATTTTAATAATTTTAGAGGTGTAATTTCGAAAATGGGGTCATTTATGGATGGTTTCTATTACGTAAACCCATCAGAGTCTCAGTTCAAAACTGAATTGGTCCTTAAAGAGGACCTTTCACCACTCCTGACATGCCTGTTTTAATAGCGTCATGCATTCCCCATGTAATAACAATTCTGAAACATTTATTCTTATGGTTCTACGTTGTGCCATTCCTTTATTATTTGTGTTATGAATGAATTGCTAGCAGTCTGCAGGACATTCAACCTGGACAGTCTGAGAATGGCAGCACTGACTGTATAGAGTGAGTCTGTGCAGGTACACACCCCCAACTGGTTACCACCCCTCTTTAACCTTACTGCAGACTGCTAACAATTCATTCATAAATTCTAGTAGAAATAATAAAGGAATGGTACAGCATAGAGCCATAAGAATACAAGTAGATGCTCCAGAATTGTTATCGCATGGGGAATGCATAAAGCTATAATAACAGGCATGTCAGGAGTGGTGAAAGGCCCTCTTTAATAAAGTCAGCTTTGGAAATTTAAATAAAAAAAAATGCTGCTCAGTTTCTGAGTTTTCTAATGTCCTAAAAATGACATTTACAAAATGACATATGGTGAATGTTAATAACAGTTTTATGAGAATATCACTATCTGTCTTAAAAGCAGAGTTCAAATTTACAAAATGTTTCCTCATTTTCTGTAAATTTTGATTATTTGCCACTAACATGAAGTACAATGTATGTCGAGAAAACATTCTCATAATGGCTTGGATAAGTAAAAGCATACCAACTTTATCACCACATAACACGACTTGTGTCAGATATGCAAAATTTGGTCTGGTTCTGAAGGGGTTAAATTGTTGTGTTAGGTACAATATTTCACTTGTTTAGGCTGTGTTTAATACGGTACTTGGGATTCAACGCCTTGTTGATTGCAACTCCTGTGATACATAAAAAGTACACACATAAAGTGTTGTGTATAACATCTTTATTGCTTCTTACTGTTGTACTGCTAATTGTTTCTGTATGCTGTAGCTGTTATTGCATATGTACACACAATATTTTGATACATGTATGCCTGATTTTGTCATAGTAAACTTTTTATTATTTAATCAAAACATTTTAACATTACATTTTTATTGCTGATCTCCCCTGTAAATGAGGTGACATATTAGCCGCAGTTACAAGGGAAATACTCCCTCCGGAGACTCACTGCATAGTTAATCTTGGTCGTAGGTAAACCCAACAGGTCCCGCAGTTATCTGGCCTGGACAGGAACAGAAAGCGTCAAGGCCATTTGTGAATTTTTGGAGAGCCATGTATTGTATACAAAGATGGGGATGGTTGTGATGACAATAAACCATCTCTGTCTTCTCTATGGTAAATCTGTCACTGACAACTGGCTTTCCATTCCCGCAGCTGCAGAATCTTTGTACTCTACTCGAACTTAAATATATACTGTTAATTAATCATAGATTTTATTTTCCTAAGAACTAAGAGCTAAGAAGAAGATCATCACTCGTCTACAATTGTGATCTCTGTTATACTACAATTTAAAAAGACGCAAGGACGTTACATTTCTACAGCTGTTGATTGTTGTAGGAAAACTCCTATAGAGACAAAATGTCATTTGTTTATACAGACACCACAGAAGCATTTCCTAACAACACTATCTGGTTAGCGCATTAATAAATTAGATGATCTAATTTTGCACTTACTATTGATAATCATTACAATTTTCATCTCATATTTGTGACCCTGTACACTAAGGCACAGAGAGTCTCTAGGGTGGCAATTTGCAGTAATCTTCAATAATGGACTTTTCAGCAAAAGCAGCATATTGTCCATTATAATTGCCCTTCATATCTAACCATCATGCAGGTTAATGACTTAATAAAATATTAAAATCATTTCCATTTTCAGAATGCCTTTCTAAGCCTCTTTATTGTTACTTTGGTTTCACAATAAATATTCTTCTGTGAGCTCAAGGAAAGGTTGTGTTTTTGTATTCTTCTCAAATAAACCCTTGTATAATATATAAGGATCTATCTATCTATCTATCTATCTATCTATCTATCTATCTATCTATCTATCTCTACTATTTATTTATTTGAGATGAGCAAGCACTAAAATGCTCGGGTGCTCGTTATTCGAGTCAAATTTTTCCCGATGCTTGGGTGCTCGTTTCGAATAACGAACCCCATTGAAGTCAATGGGAGACTCGAGCATTTTTTGCAGGGGACCAAGGCTCTGCCTAGGGAAGGCTGGGTGAAAACCTGGAAATATCAGAAAATGATGGAAACACCACGGAAATGGACAGGAAACAGCAGGGGCAGCATGCATGGATGCCTCTGAGGCTGCCTAATCGTACCATTACCCACATTCTGGCCAACAGCCTTGGGGTGACCCTCAAGACAATTGTGCTGACCCAGACCAAGATGGGCAAGGCACATGCGCTGGCACATGTTAGGAAAGCACCCAACTAAGTGCAACGAAGGTCCATCACCGCCTGCGGCTGACACCACTGCCCATGCTGGCACTGCTGTCCTATCCCCTGCCCCACGACACAGGCATAACCCTGACACAGTGTGGTGACAGCGTGGTGGTGACTCCAACAAGTGACCAAGTGAGACTGAGGTAGCAGGTGAAGCACTTAAAATTTTACCATGACACGGAATGGCGGTGAACGTCAGACGCCGCCTGCATGAGATTAGGGATAGAGCTGCTGTCTGTCAGGGAGAGTGTTAGGGCGTGAAATTAGAATCTGGTTAGGCAGGAATCATCCACAAAGAACCCAACAGCCCTTCTAAGGGCTACAAGCACCTTTTTTTTTGGTCTCCTCCTGGCTGCTGGCTGGGACTTGTAGTGCAGCTACCGCCCTCTTGGCTGCACACTGTTAGGGCGTGAAATTAGAATGTGGTTAGGCAGGAATCACCCACAAAGAACCCAACGGTCCTTCTAAGGGCTACAACGACCTTTTTTTTTTTGGCTCCTCCTGGCTGCTGGCTGGGACTTGTAGGGCAGCGACCGCCATCTTGGCTGCACACTGTTAGAGCGTGAAATTAGAATGTGGTTAGGCAGGAATCATCCACAAAGAACCCAACGCTCCTTCTAAGGGCTACAAGGACTTATTTTTTTGGCCTCCTCCTAGCTGCTGGCTGGGACTTGTAGTGCAGCGACCGCCATCTTGGCTGCACACTGTTAGGGCGTGAAATTAGAATCTGGTTAGGCAGGAATCATCCACAAAGAACCCAACAGCCCTTCTAAGGGCTACAAGCACCTTTTTCTTTTTGGTCTCCTCCTCGCTGCTGGCTGGGACTTGTAGTGCAGCTACCGCCCTCTTGGCTGCACACTGTTAGGGCGTGAAATTAGAATGTGGTTAGGCAGGAATCACCCACAAAGAACCCAACGGTCCTTCTAAAGGCTACAACGACCTTTTTTTTTGGCCTCCTCCTGGCTGCTGGCTGGGACTTGTAGTGCAGCGACCGCTATCTTGGCTGCACACTGTTAGGGCCTCAATTTAGATTTTGGTTAGGCAGGAATCACCCATAAAGAACCCAACGGTCCTTCTAAGGGCTACAACAACCTTTTTTTTTTTTGGCCTCCTCCTGGCTGCTGGCTGGGACTTGTAGGGCAGCGACCGCCATCTTGGCTGCACACTGTTAGGGCGTGAAATTAGAATGTGGTTAGGCAGGAATCACCCAGAAAGAACCCAACGCTCCTTCTAAGGGCTACAACGACCTTTTTTTTGGCCTCCTCCTGGCTGCTGGCTGGGACTTGTAGTGCAGCGACCGCCATCTTGGCTGCACACTGTTAGGGCGTGAAATTAGAATCTGGTTAGGCAGGAATCATCCACAAAGAACCCAACGCTCCTTCTAAGGGCTACAACAACATTTTTTTTTGTCCTCCTCTCGGCTGCTGGCTGGGACTTATAGTGCAGCTACCGCCATCTTGGCTGCACACTGTGCACAGCGACTGGTGGCAGAAAGGGGACAGCACATGGTCCACACAGACCCCAATGAAATTGCCCAAAGTCCTCTCAGTACTCATTTTTGCTGCTGCTGTACCTTGGCTTGCTGGGATCTGTAGTGCAGTCTTCGGAATACGCTTTTTCTCTCAGTTATATATACTACAGTCCAGTGAACAATTATGTCGTGTGCTGTACAGTAGCGTCAGTCTAGGGTATACGTTTTGTCTCTCAATTAGATATCCTACAGCGCAGTGAAATATTATGTCGTGTGCTGCACAGTAGCCGGAGTGTAGAAAATATACGTTTTTTCTCTCAGTTATATATCATACAGTGCAGTGAAAAACTGAATGATTTGCGGTACAATAGCCGCCGTCTAAAGACTACGTTTTTTTCTCTCAGTTATGTATACTACAGTGCAGTGAAAAATTCTGTCGTGTGCTGCACACTAGCCGGAGTGTAGAAAATATACGTTTTTCGTCTCAGTTATACATTATACAGTGCAGTGCAAAATTCTGTCGTGTGCTGCACACTAGCCGGAGTCTAGAAAATATACATTTTTTTCTCTCATTCATATATCCTACAGTGCAGTGAAAAATTGTGTGGTGTGCGTTATACTAGCGGCAGTCTAGAGAATAAGTTTTTTCTCTCAGGTACATTTAATACAGTCCAGTGAAAAATTCTGTGGTGTGTGGTACACTATCCACAGTCTAGAGAATACGTTTGTGGCCTCAGATATTAATTCGACAGTTTAGTGATTACACAAAATGTTGAACCCAAGGGCTAAGTGTCGAGGACGTGGGCGTCCAAGTGATGTAGGGGGGCAGAGGCCGTGGTCCTGGGCAGGGTGACACAGTACCTACTGATAAGGGAGCAGTGGAACGCCGCAGAGTTTCGCTCCCTAGCTTCATCTCGCAACTTACAAGGTCACGTGGTACACCACTATTGAAACCACAACAGTGCGAACAGGTGATGACGTGGATAGCGGATAATGTGTCCAAGTAATTGACTGACAGCGCTAGACCGTTTGGCCTAGTGCTGAAATCCCGTACGTGCGCAGCAGGATCGGGGCCGGCGCATGCGCAATAGCGCTTGCAGTGCCAAACACTGCAAGGGCTTCCATCCATCTGCGCACGCGCCGTCACTCCCGGGTTCAGGGAAGTGACGGCGCTGTGCGCAGATGAATGGTCTAGCGCTGTCAGTCAATTTAAAGAGGGGCGTGCACTTAGGCATGGGGGAGAGCCTCGGGCCGGGGGGGGGGGGGCGGTGAAGAAGCGGTGCTCAGGAGGAAAGAGCCCGCCCCCCGGTGCTCCAAAGGCTCATTAGCATAATGTTTAAACTTCACTTTTCTGCACAACCGCTGCGCTATACTCTGCAATACAGGTATGTGGATAATTGGCAAATTAAGGGCTTTTA
>ONZH01005801.1:0-25699 GCA_900303285.1 Rhinella marina | reverse complement strand
GCCTAAACGAAGGGTTTTCCTATGTTGCCTTCATTTAAAATATTCTATAAAAATCCCAGTGTTTTTCATAAAAATCCCAGTGTTATTCATTTATTCAAAAATTGTGATATGTTTAATGTTGCAGGGGCACTCAAGAATAATTCCACCCTATAGTGAATATATTATCCATATACCATTAATTGATAAAAAAGATAAAAAATAAGGTATAATCATAGTACTACAATAGATCAAATAAGTCCCATCTTTAATGGACCAATGTATCAATCAGAAAAATTCCCTTTCATATTCCCTTTCATTCAAAAAAAAAAAACAAAAACAAACAAACATTGATTTGAAAGATTGAATTCTGCTCTTTCCATTCAGGCAGAACATAAAGAGTTAACACAATCTGATCAGGTGCATTGATTTGAAAGATTGAATTCTGCTCTTTCCATTCAGGCAGAACATAAAGAGTTAACACAATCTGATCAGGTGAACATAGAGTTAACAGAGATGTCATTTTGATAGGTGCTATTGCCTGTCAATCTTGAGACTGGAAAATTCATTGACACATGCATGATGATAGGTTCTAATACCTGTCAATCTTCAGACTGGAAAATTCATTGGCCCATGCATGATGGACTGGGACTAAGGATATCACAAATAGGGATCTGGGATACCCCGCGTGTGCTATACCCACCCCTCTGACGAAGCCACGCACAGTGGTGAAACATGTTGGGATAGGGTGATAGACATCAGGTGATAGACAGTTGGCAGCAAAGTCCTATTGTAAGCTATTTATGGAGTGAGGCAAAGGTTTGTGCTAGCGCTGCTTAGGGAAACAGCATACAGAGCGAGGCATTGTCCTGGCTGGCGCTGTACAGGGAGACAAACAAATCGCGGTGATCACGTATCACGTGACCGCACAGACCCGCGATCTCCCGGATACAGAGCCAGTTTTGTAGTACCGATCTTTCACTGATCGGGGGAAAGGTGTCCCCGATCAGTTACACAGACGGTACCTAGCGTCGATCACATATCGCGCACTTGCAGGTTCACACGCAGGACAGGCTGACGGACAGTCCGGAGCGGTCACGCACCACGTGACTGTAACGCTCCAGTGTCCCTCAGTGGCATGCGAACCGCTATACAAGCCTGCTCGTTTGGGGAAGCAGCTCCCCGGTCTTATTAAAACATAGGCAGCATTATCAACACAACCATTGCTGCTGCACGACCAGCCTTTTCTAATAGAGGTTAGTAGTGAACTGTGAAAATAGCCTACATAGAGGGCTCTGACCTGAAATAAGGCAGACTCTCTCATACAGCCCAGGCATTGATCACTGTGTGCATAGTGGCAGCACACAGCGATACAACGAACAGAAAGCCTGTTTGTAGTGCAATTATAACAAAAGTAACTATTATAGGCTCAACAGTTCTAAACCTCTATTATTAATGATACTATGTTCCAGAATTAAGGGCTATTACCATTCCCCAACTATATGTTGTCACATAGTATCTATAAAAATATATCCTCATAAAAAGGTGACTCCTGGCTACCTAATTATACCCACAACACGTGGGTGTTAGTACCAATAGGGCACAGCTGCCGGCTGATAGTTTTAATATTTTTGAGTGCAATATTTGTTATTTATACATTTCTAATAAAAGTTAAGTCTTATCTACATAATCCTAGGGAATCCCTAAAGGGGCAAATTTTGTTGATCAAAGGTGTGATCAAACTGGTTTTGTATACAGTTCAGTACACACTCCAATCCGTATTTTCTGTCCAGGTGACACTTTCTGTACGTCACGTAATCCAACCGGGTCTTTTGCTCTCACGTATATAGCTTGATCCCAAAAATCTCTGTGCGACATTTGTCTGGGTCGCAGTCAAAATAGCCACCATTAACAGGGTGTGAGTTAGGTCTACGATAGTTTCTGCACGTCACGTTCCCAAAAAAACAAAACATTAAAAAAAATATATAAAAAAAATATTAAAAAAATAGTTTTTTTGTTTTAGCTCAGTGATACAAATCCATTGCACACAGCAGTGTGGAACCATTCTGTATGTCACAGTTCAGCTGTCCACTCACTCCAATCCGTATTTTCTGTCCAGGTGACACTTTCTTTACGTCACTTAATTAAACCAGACTGAACAAGTTTGTGGGTTTCAGTACACCAGGCCCATTTATTTTTTTATTTTTTATATAATACACTTATATACAGAAAATGTTGAACCCCAGGGCTAAGGGTCGAGGATGAGGGCGTGGGCGTGGGCATTCAATTACTGCAGAGGGCAGAGGCCGTGGTCCTGGGCAGGGTGAGACAGTACCTGCTGATGAGGGAGCAGGGGAACGCCGCAGAGCTACACTCCCTAGCTTCATGTCTCAACTTACAGGGACACGTGGTAGAGGACTGTTGAAACCACAACAATGCGAACAGCTGATGTCGTGGATTGCGGACAATGCTTCAAGTAATTTGTCCACCAGTCAGTCTTCCACGCAGTCCACCCACATTACCCAAGGGAGCACTCCTCTGGCTCCTCCACCTCAACCTCCTTCCCCCCAGTCTGCCCCCTCCCAGGAAAATTTGGAATGCGATCCAGCATACTCTCAGAAACTGTTTTCTGGACCCTTCCCAGAGTCACAAACCACTTCTCAGGTTGCTGCTGACCTCGTTCCCGATGCCCAAGTTTTCCAACTGTCGCAGTCTGTGGGTGATGATGATGACAATGTTGAGTTAGTGGAAGAAGTGTGTAAAGAGGTGTTGGACGATGAGGAGACACAGTTGTCAGACAGTGGTGAAGTTGTTGTCAGGGCAGGAAGTCCGAGGGGGGAGCAGACTGAGGAATTGGAGGATGACGAGGTGACTGACCCAAGCTGGGTTGATATGCCGAGTGAAGACAGTGCTTCTGAGGCGGAGGCGAGTGCTGCACCAGAACAGGTTGTAAGAGGCAGTGGTGTGGCCAGAGGGAGAAGCAGGGCCAGAGCTGGTGCATCAGCAGCAACTGTTTCACGTAGTGAAGCTCCCGTGGCGAGGCCTAGATGTTCGCAAGTCTGGAGGTTCTTTAAAGAAAGTGAGGATGACCGACGGATTGTGGTGTGCAACCTGTGCCACACCAGGATCAGCAGGGGTGCCACCACTACTAGCCTAACCACCACCAGCATGCGCAGGCATATGAGTGCTAAACACCCCACTCAATGGAACCAAGGCCGTTCACCACCTCCTGCGGGTCACACCACTGCTCCTTCCCCTGTGTCACTCGCTGCCTCTGCTAGTCAACCCCCTGCGTCACTCGCTGCCTCTGCTAGTCAACCCCCTGCCCAGGACCCTGGCACGAGCGCCTCCCACCGGAAAACCACACCTTCGCCTCCACGATCCTCCACAGTGTCCACCAATGTGTCCCAGCGCAGCATTCAGCTGTATTTACAGCAGACGCTGGAGCGCAAGAGGAAATACAGTTCCACCCACATGCCCAAGCCCTCAACGTCCACATCTCCAAATTGCTTAGCCTGGAGATGCTGCCCTATAGCCTGGTAGAGACCAAGGCCTTTCGCAATCTCATGGCGGTGGCTGCCCGTCGGTATTCGGTCCCCAGCCGCCACTATTTTTCCCGATGTGCCATCCCAGCCCTACACCAGCACGTGTCACAGAACATCATCCGTGCCCTGAACAACGCTGTTTCTGAGAAGGTCCACCTAACCACGGACACGTGGACAAGTGCTGCCGGGCAGGGACACTATATCTCACTGATGGCAGATTGGGTTAACTTGGTGGAGGCTGGGACCGAGAATGACCCTGGGGCCGCTCATGTACTGCCCACACCGAGGATTGCGGGGCCTACCTCGGTCACGGTCTCTCAGACGTACTCTGCCTCCTCCTCCTCCGACCCCTCCTCCTCCTCCACCGAATTACCATCCGTGGGCACGGCGCCTTCAGTCGGTAGCTCTAGGCGCAGCAGCAGTGCGGTGGGTAAGCGCCAGCAGGCGGTGCTCAAACTACTGAGCTTAGGTGACAAAAGGCACACCGCCCAAGAGCTGTTACAGGGCATCACGGCGCAGACCGATGTGTGGCTGGCACCGCTGAACCTCAAGCCAGGCATGGTTGTGTGTGACAACGGGCGTAACCTGGTGGCGGCTCTGCAACTCGGCAGACTGACACATGTGCCATGCCTGGCCCACGTGTTCAATCTCATAGTTCAGCGGTTCCTCAAGACATACCCCAATTTGTCAGATTTGCTCACCAAGGTGCGCCGCATCTGTGCACATTTCCGCAAGTCAACCACAGATGCTGCCACTCTCAGGGCAGCGCAGCGGCGCCTACAACTGCCAGCTCACCGACTGTTGTGCGACTTGCCCACGGGATGGAATTCGACATTAAACATGTTATCCAGAGTTTACCAGCAGCGCAGAGCGATTGTAGACTGCCAGATGTCAACTTCCACCAGAACTGGTAGTCAGGTCAGTCAGATTCCTCAAGTCTACAATGAGGAGTGGACGTGGATGTCTGATATCTGCCAGGTGTTGAGCAACTTTGAGGAGTCAACACAGATGGTCAGCGGCGATGCCGCCATTATCAGCCTCACCATCCCGCTGCTTTGCCTGTTGAAAAACTCACTGCTCAGCATCAAGTCGGATGCTTTGCGCTTGTCACAAGAGACGGTGGAGGAAGATACGTCGCTTGATAGCCAGAGCACCCTCCGGTCTGTTTCTCAGCGTGTATCGGAGGAGGGGGATGTGGATGAAGAGGAAGAGGAGGAGAATGTCGGCGAGACAGTAGAGGGTACCAGTGCTCAGTCCTTAACTCTTGAGCGTGTATGGGCTGAAGAGGAGGACTTGGAGGAGGAGGAAATGGAGAGTCAGGCCAGTGAGGAGAGGGAATTCTTGCGTGTTGGGACTCTGGCGCACATGGCAGACTTCATGTTAGGCTGCCTATCCCGTGACCCTCGCGTTAGAAGAATTTTTTCAAACACCGATTACTGGGTGTTTACTCTCCTGGACCCACGGTACAAGCAGAACCTTTCCACTCTCATCCCTGCAGAGGAAAGTATGAGAGTGAATAGATTTCAACAGGCCCTGGTGCACAAGCTGAAACAATTCTTCCCATCTGACGCCGCTAGCGGCAGAGGGCATGGTTCTGTGGGCCAAGTAGCGGGGGAGAGGAGGCGAGCAGGCAGCTTGTCCAGCACTGGCAGGGGAACGCTCTCCAAGGCCTTTGCCAGTTTTATCAATAAAAAAATAATAAAATATTTGGACCAGCGATTCATATATATATTTTCATAGGTGCATATGCATAAAGCAGAACTATAGAAATACAAAAGTATGGTTGCACAACATGTAATAAGCAATAGAAATAAATCTGGATATATGTGGCGCTATGCCGACTAAAGGTAAAAAAGGAAGTCCTTAGTTACACATATTTGCAAATGCGTGATCATGCCCACTCACCAAACGTCACGGTAACTTCCTGTGGAGTGGGTCCCTACACTCATCTATGCCTCTGTTCAGACTAAATCCAAGTCTCCATTGTTCAGGGCGTGTGAGACCAGCTAAATAGGAATCCTACCAGAAAGTCCTGGGTGAATGGGCGTCGCCAGGTCCAAAAGAGCTTGCGAGGCTCATTATATAACAATAAAAAAATAATAAAAAGTTTGGACCAGCGATACATATATATATTTTCATAGGTGCATATCCATAAAGCAGAACTATAGAAATACAAAAGTATGGTTGCACAACATGTAATAAGCAATAGAAATAAATCTGGATATATGTGGCGCTATGCCGACTAAAGGTAAAAAAGGAAGTCCTTAGTTACACATACACGCCCATTCACCCAGGACTTCCTGGTAGGATTCCTATTTAGCTGGTCTCACACGCCCTGAACAATGGAGACTTGGATTTAGTCTGAACAGAGGCATAGATGAGTGTAGGGACCCACTCCACAGGAAGTTACCGTGACGTTTGGTGAGTGGGCATGATCACACATTTGCAAATATGTGTAACTAAGGACTTCCTTTTTTACCTTTAGTCGGCATAGCGCCACATATATCCAGATTTATTTCTATTGCTTATTACATGTTGTGCAACCATACTTTTGTATTTGCCAGTTTTATGTCACCCCAGCAAGACACTGTCCCTGTCCCCAGTCTAGGCAGAGTAGGGGGGAGCTGTACAGAAAGATGGTGAGGGAGTACCTAGCTGACCATACCAACGTCCATAGCGATCACTCTGCTCCATACAACTACTGGGTTTCAAAGCTGGACACGTGGCCTGAACTGGCGCTGTACGCCTTGGAGGTGCTGGCCTGCCCTGCCGCTAGCGTGCTGTCAGAGCGGGTATTCAGTGCAGCTGGTGGCGTCATCACCGATAAGCGTACACGCCTGTCAACTGACAGCGCTGACAGGCTGACAGGCTGACACTTATTAAAATGAACAAAGCCTGGATTTCACCGGAATTCAAATCTCCTCCGGGGGAAAGCAGCTAAAGATTAACATTACTTATTTATCCGATTCCTCTTCTCTACTCCTCCTCCATGTCGTCTTTGCCTAACGCTGACCAAAAAAAACGCCATTTTTTAGAGGTCCAACTGGCACTCTTTTACCACAATTTTTCAGGAGGGCCCCCTACAGGCCCTCTCTTCAAACAATTTTTCCGGAGGTCCACCTACAGGCCCTCTCTCCAAACAATTTTTCCGGAGGTCCACCTATAGGCCCTCTCTCCAAACAATTTTTCCAGAGGTCCACCTATAGGCCCTCTCTCCAAACAATTTTTCCGGAGGTCCACCTACAGGCCCTCTCTCCAAACAATTTTTCCGGAGGTCCACCTACAGGCCCTCTCTCCAGTTCCAGTTTCCAGTTTTATTTGCGCAAACTGCGTAAATTTTTTTTTTGGGATAGGTGTGAAAAATAATATTACCTGCGTATCTATAGTGCCCAACATTGGATACGGTAGCAACAAGAAGACCAAACACATGCTGCCCACAGGGTTCTGCAAATTCCTGGTCCACAATGTCAAGGAGCTCGAGGTTCTGTTGATGAGCAACAAGTCCTTCTGTGCAGAAATCGCCCACAACGTCTCCTCAAAGAACCTAAAGACCATTGTGGAGAGAGCGGCACAGCTTGCCATCAAAGTGACGAACCCCAACGCCAGACTGCGCAGCGAAGATAACAAATAAATATCTCTGTGGTTATTTGTGCTAAAAAAAAAAAAAAAAAATTGATCTGTTCCTGTGCCTGATCCACCCAAGTTGAATCTGTCCCATCATTAGAAAGTCCCCCCAAGGAGTCCCCACTGTAACTTGTTTCCCAAACAACTACCTCACCCCCCGACACCTGTGTCTCACCATTGTCCACCACCTCCTCAGACAACACTGGTAAATCCCCACTGTCAGCACACTGAGACTGCAAAAGGTCTTGTGAATTGGGGCAGAGAATGTTCTGGGGTAGCACATCAGAGAAGGGGTGACTATGGGGTTCCAGGGAGTACATGACCACATGCAATCTCCATCTAAAAAGTCATGCCACACTTGATCGAGCTCATAATTGACAATTGTACCGGTTGATGCTAAATTTTTAAGTTGGGGTCCTGCGTCGTCATTCTAACTACATCCGGCTGTTGTCACCACCACACACGCTAGCCCAGGGGGCACTCTTCTGGCTCTTCCAGCTCAACCTCCTTCCCCCCAGCCTGCCCCCCACCTACAGGCCCTCTCTCCAAACAATTTACGTCTTTTTCCTATCTTTCTCTCTCTCCAAACTATTTTTCCGGATAGCTGCCATATACGGTATTAAACTGAGTAGTATACATAGAAGACATACCACACTTGATCAATCTCATAATTTACGACTGTACCGGTTGATGCAAAATTTTTAAGTTGGGGTCCTGCGTCGTCATTCTAACTACATCCGGCTGTTGTCACCACCACACACGCTAGCCCAGGGGGCACTCCTCTGGCTCTTCCAGCTCAACCTCCTTCCCCCCAGCCTGCCCCCCCACCTACAGGCCCTCTCTCCAAACAATTTACGTCTTTTTCCTATCTTTCTCTCTCTCCAAACTATTTTTCCGGATAGCTGCCATATACGGTATTAAACTGAATAGTATACATAGAACACATACCACACTTGATCTATACCAGGGGTGCACAACCTGCGGCCCGGGGGCCACATGCGGCCCATTCTGTGTGGCCCCATCCATCTGGTAACAGACATGTATGTCCATGTTTTGTGGCTGCTCACATGCATTTTTCATGTATTTCTCCCATTAGATGGGACTCCTGGAACTGTAACTAGACATTAATGGTATACACTGTGTGTTCAATCTGCCATAAATACAGTATTTCAGTTGTTAATACCCCTTTAAATTTTATTTTCGGCCTTTGACGTTGGTTCAGTCGGACAATGTGACCCCCACCCAGAAAACGTTGTGCACCCCTGATCTATACTGAACGTCACTTTTAAAAATACGTCATTTTCCTCTCTTTCTCTCATTTGTCTGGGTTGCAATTAAGCAGACCAAGTCTGCCTAATCTAATAGTTTCCGTGTAATTGCTCCATACTCCATGTCTTTTTCCTCTCTTTCTCTCTCTCCAAACTATTTTTCCGGATAGGTGCCATATACGGTATTAAACTCAGAAGAATACATACTGTACCGGTTGATGCTACAGTTTTTCCAAATCCATCCGGGTGTTGTCACCACCACACACGCTAGCCCAGGGGGCACTCCTCTGGCTCTTCCAGCTCAACCTCCTTCCCCCCACCTACAGGCCCTCTCTCCAAACAATTTACCCGGATAGGGGACGTATTAGATATTATACTGATTTTTGTTTGTTCCTCTTTTAATTGCCTCCTGACCTGTGATAGGCAGAGCATGGACACGTCCCCTTAGCTGCAGTAGAAAAGATCAAGCTCTTTTTCCTTTTCCATGTTCGAAAAATCCATGAAATATATGGTCCCAAGATAGGGGACGTATACGATTTTAAACTGAGAAGAATCGATACCACACATGCCCCACTAGGAGAATTTGGGGTAATGGTGGGATTAGGCAGCCTCAGAGGCATCCATGCATGCTGCCCCTGCTGTTTCCTGTCCATTTCTGTGGTGTTTCCATCATTTTCTGAGGTTTCCAGGTTTTCACCCAGCCTTCCCTAGGCAGAGCCTTGGCCCCCTGCAAAAAATGCTCGAGTCTCCCATTGACTTCAATGGGGTTCGTTATTCGAAACGAGCACCCGAGCATCGGGAAAAGTTCGACTCGAATAACGAGCACCCGAGCATTTTAGTGCTCGCTCATCTCTATTTCCGATCCCTCCTTAATTCCCTTTGCCAATTATAAACAAAGCCGGTGGTGTAATCATTCATATCTCTCATCCACTGACGAAGTTTTGTGGTCTGCAATTCACTTTTAAACTTATGAAAATGAGAAGAGCAATTAAACATGTAGTTCTCAAAATCGTCAGACGATAGTGCACCCTTTAATTTCCCCTCAATATCTTTGATCTTAAATTTCACAGAGGCTACCACTTTTTGTAAAAATTCGACATTGAGTAAAAGAACGTCAAAAGGGTGCTTATTACATATCTGAATAAATATTGCACAAAAATCCGGATTATTAGTAAAAGAAAAAAAATCTGGTCTAAGATAGGAACGCATCCCTCTAGGTATTCTATGTAGATGGTGATATTCACTTAATGTTAGTAAATGTAGCTCAAAATTAATCAGATGTTTGGATTCAAAAATCAAATCACTGAAAAGAGATATTAACAATGTATACGCCTTCAATATTAATATAGAACACTGCCCTTCAGACGTTAAAAGTCAAAAAACAAATAATTTTTATTAAATAACTTGATAAAAATGGAGGGAAAGTAACAACCCCTAGTTGCAGGGTCACTGGGGCAGAAAAAAACACTGAATGGGGAAGGTCAGTATATAACATCAATAGCTGAGTGGTCTAATAATCAAATAATGTCAACCACCCGGCTAGTACTGAGTCCCCCTAATATAGACAGTGGTCACTAATAAACAAACCACCTGATAGTGGTCAGATCTAATCTCTCCCCTTAAATCACTCCTAGATACGCTAGGAAACAAATAAGGTAAGAGGACAACAGCCTAGCTGTAGCAGCTGCCCTCCTGTGATGCAAGGAGGTAGAGAAGACCAAGTCACCCCAGATGGGCAAGTAAGGCAAACGCTAAATATCAGCGCAATGATCCATTCATGGGCTGTGATGTCCACACCAAACAAAGGATCATGTATGCCTCCTCCCAAACTAAATTACTCTGGGGTGGACAAACAGCGCTACGAATCAGTCCCTAACTCATGTCCTATACCCTGATAAGCTCTACGCGTTTCACCCGTTATTGGGCATCATCAGGAGCCAGGTATACAGCGGACAAGGACAGACAAACAAATAAGCTGATCGCTTCTGATGGTGAAGCGTCAGCATCGGCGCTCGTATGGCCGTGAAGCGGCCGCCGCTTCCAGCCACTTAAATAAAGAAACCCCTCCTCCCTAGACTCCCGCTGCTCAGAGGGGACGACCACTGAGAGGAAGAGGGCACGGCAGTTGCTACAAAGCCCCGCCCCGCAGAGGTCGCTTCCAGGTGTCAGAGGAGACGCCGCAGGTACCAAGGGATCTATAGCGGCTCGATCGAGGAGAAAGCATCGGATAACCATCGCAGGGATCCAAGTATGAGGCTCAAGGTGTTTGTATTCTGTTATTGCACAATCCATATGTTCATGCAAAACACATAAATAAAAATAGCTGTATCCAACTAGTGACATATAACATGTCAAAGTCGCAATGCATAAATCATATTAGCATAGACACGCCAGGGACATGAGGGTAATAAGAAAGGCATCTGCTTGTCCCAAAAGTCAAGTGTCAAACATGCTGGCGTAAAAACACCAGGAAAAGTCGCCAGTTATAGAAAGTCGCCAGTTATACCACTGATAACGATTGGCCAGGGAACTAAAGGGTGATTATAGGTCGTCAAGACTCCCCAGAAGATGATTAAACACATTATAGCACCTAAAGGCAAGGGCCATCTACTGACAAGAATACATGTGTTGTATACTACAATGCAACTACAGGACCAGCAGGATATTATGCATGGAAGGACTAATAGACCGTATATACATATTACATAGTCACAAGGGTGTAAATGGCCAGACATCCCTGTCATCAGTATATATAAATCGATCTTATAGAAAGCACACAAAAGAAATGTGCTCATTTAAACCTTCGGGACATACCGTCCGTAACCTGAATGTCCATTGGGCCTCCTTCTGGAGTAATTTTCTGTCAAAATTGCCACCCCGAGGTGACTTCACTACTACTTCAATCCCCTGACACTTAATTGTTTTAGATGGATTCAACTGACATGACACCACATGTCGGGCTACAGGGGTATCGGATCCTTTTTTAATATCATTGAGATGTTCACCGATACGTCTCCTGAATTCCCTGAAGGTCTTTCCAACATATTGTTTGCCACAACCACATGTTATAAGGTAAACCAAACCTGCTGATCTGCAGTTGATAAATGACCGAATAAAATAGGTCATACCTGTAGTAGTACTGGTAAATGTCTTGCCACCCACAATGGAACTGCAAGCGATACAGCCCACACAGCAAAATGTTCCTGTGGTGACACATCTGAGCCAGTTCGTGGAGGATACAGTTGGTGACTGAAACAGGCTGTGAACCAGCCTGTCCTTAAGGTTACGGCCCCTACCATAAGTAATAAGGGGACGCTCACCAACAAGATGACCTATATCAGGATCAGCCCGGAGTATACCCCAGTAACGTGACAACAAATCACGGACTTCCACATGGATGTCATCATACGTGGCAATAATGCGAATGGTCTCATCATTTTGAGAGCGGACCCTGGGTACTAAAAGGTCATCTCGATGAGTCGCCATAGAGTGATGATATGCCTCTACCAGTACTTGCTGTGGATAACCCCTGTCACGAAATCTTCTCTTAAGATCCATTGCCACATCCTGAAAGTCTGAAAGATTGGAGCAATTCCTCCGTGATCTTAAATATTGACCCTTCGGGATCCCCCGTTTAAGGGCCATAGGGTGACAACTGTTCCAATGTAAGAGGCTATTTGTAGCCGTCTCCTTGCGGAAGAGACTCGTGCCTATCATTCCATCCCGATCTTTAAAGATGTTCAGATCTAGAAAGGTGATATTAGAGGAATGAATATCCGCAGTAAAGAACAGTCCAAGGTCATTTGAATTGAGAAAAGGTAACAAAGTTCTTAAATTCCTCCCGACTGCCAGACCACAAGATGAATATGTCATCGATAAAGCGTGCCCACAGTTGGATACATTCCAACCATCTGTGGGCATCATCAGCAAAGACCACGTCGCGTTCCCACCAGCCCAGGTAGAGATTGGCATAGGTGGCACAAGGGCTACCCATCGCCACTCCCCTGAGCTGGTGGTAAACACGACGATCAAACAGAAACACATTATGTTGTAGAATAAACTGCAATAAATCACAGACAAAAGTATTATGGGCTCTCATGTGGGTACCTCGCTGTTGCAAGAAGGAGGCGACAGCTACACATCCCTTATCATGGGGGATGGAGCTGTAAAGCGCCTCAACATCCAGACTAGCGAGCAATGTCTGTTCATCCACATGAAGGCCATCCAATTTTTTAATTATGTCCATGGAGTCCCTAGTGTATGAAGGGAGAGCCTGGACAAACGGTCTTAACACCGTATCCACATAAGTACTTATATTGTGGGTGAGGCTGCCCGTGCCTGACACAATGGGTCTACCTTTGATAGGTTGTAGACCCTTATGGACCTTTGGTAGGCTGTAAAAACATGGTGTCACAGGATGTGAAGGTAATAAAAAAGAGAATTCTGTCTGGCTAATCAGCTTATTCTCCAATGCCATACATAGAATCCTCTTAAAGGGGTTGTCCGGGTTCAGAGAAGAACCCGGACATACCTGCAATTTCACCCAGGCAGCCCGCCTGAAGAGGACATCGGAGCATCTCATGCTCCGATGCCCCCCCCTTGCCCTGCGCTAGATCGCGCAGGGCAAGGTCTCTTTTGTTTATAAATACTCGCTGCCGGGCGGGTACTTCCGCCCGGCAGTGAGTTCGGTGACGTCACCGGCCTTAATGGGCCGGCTTTAGCGCTGCCCTAGCCGTTTTACTGGCTAGGGCAGCGCTAAAGCCCGTCCATCAGCGCCGATGACGTCACCGGCTCACTGCCGGGCGGAAGCCTCTGCCCGGCAGGGACCGGTACGTCACCGGAACCTGGCTAAATTCCTTTGCCCTGCGCTAATTAGCGCAGGGCAAAGGAGGGCATCAGAGCATAGGTTGCTCCGATGCCCTCTTCAGGCGGGCTGCCTGGGTGAAATTGCAGGTATGTCCGGGTTCTTCTCTGAACCCGGACAACCCCTTTAAGTTGACTGTGGAAGATGCCAGTCGGGTTGGTGTCCAGAGTACGATAACACACTGGATCCTGCAGGATACGCCCACACATATCCACATATTGAGTCAATCCCAAGACCACAATGTTGCCCCCCTTATCCGAGGGTTTGATAATAATGGAGGAGTCACTCTCCAGGGCTAACATTGCGTCTATCTCCTCCTTGCTGAGATTGCTCATCCCACTCCTATGACCCACTAAAGAATGTAATTGATCTACCACAACCTTAAAGAAAATATCCATAGGTGTGCCATCACCCATAGGGGGATTATTGTGTGATGGGGATTTTAGTGTAGTAAACGGGCCTTCCCCAATCCCCCATGCACTCTCTTCCATCAAATCTGCTAACAAGCGGACATCAGAGAGTTCATCTGGGTTAATGCCCAAATCCATGCATTGTCTGTGATTATGTGTCGCAAAAAATTTTTTCCATTTTAATTTGCGAGTGAAGAGAAAAAGGTCTTTAACACGTTATATGTCACTAGTTGGATACAGCTATTTTTATTTATGTGTTTTGCATGAACATATGGATTGTGCAATAACAGAATACAAACACCTTGAGCCTCATACTTGGATCCCTGCGATGGTTATCCGATGCTTTCTCCTCGATCGAGCCGCTATAGATCCCTTGGTACCTGCGGCGTCTCCTCTGACACCTGGAAGCGACCTCTGGGGGGCGGGGCTTTGTAGCAACTGCCGTGCCCTCTGCCTCTCAGTGGTCGTCCCCTCTGAGCAGCGCCGCCTAGGGATGAGGGGTTTCTTTATTTTAGTGGCTGGAAGCGGCGGCCGCTTCACGGCCATACGAGCGCCGATGCTGACGCTTCACTATCAGCAGCGATCAGCTTATTTGTTTGTCTGTCCTTGTCCGCTGTATACCTGGCTCCTGATGATGCCCAATAACGGGTGAAACGCGTAGAGCTTATGAGGGTATAGGACATGAGTTAGGGACTGATTCGTAGTGCTGTTTGTCCACCCCAGAGTAATTTAGTTTGGGAGGAGGCATACATGATCCTTTGTTTGGTGTGGACATCACAGCCCATGAATGGATCATTGCGCTGATATTTAGCGTTTGCCTTACTTGCCCATCTGGGGTGACTTGGTCTTCTCTACCTCCTTGCATCACATGAGGGCAGCTGCTACAGCTGGGCTGTTGTCCTCTTACCTTATTTGTTTCCTAGCGTATCTAGGAGTGATTTAAGGGGAGAGATTAGATCTGACCACTATCAGGTGGTTTGTTTATTAGTGACCACTGTCTATATTAGGGGGACTCAGTACTAGCCGGGTGGTTGACATTATTTGATTATTAGACCACTCAGCTATTGATGTTATATACTGACCTTCCCCATTCAGTGTTTTTTTCTGCCCCAGTGACCCTGCAACTAGGGGTTGTTACTTTCCCTCCATTTTTATCAGATGTTTGGATTCAGCTTCATACTTCTTTAGATCCGTAACAGAATAAGTAGAAAGGAAGGAGACATCTCTCACAGTTTTCTGTATTAAACGTTCCTCATCCTCACAGGTATAGGAGAAAAACATCAGGGTGTTCACATCCAGAAGCTTGTTCCATAGACATGATGCAAATCTTTAAGGGTCAAGTAATTAAATGAAAAAAGTAAAAAGCAGCACACTTAGAAATAAGCTGGGTGCAATCCCCCTCTAGACTAATGACTGAGATCCGCTGTTGACGAAAAAAAAAGAAAAGATGCTTCTGGGACTGTGCCGTGAACTTACCTCCATTCTTATTGATCCAATGGGTAATGGTGAGTGACCCAATGTCAGACCACAGCTCTAATCATTTACATATCTGCCCGAGACATAACTGCATGCCGCGATTGGCAGCAATACAACATTTCTATCTGGGTACTTATTTGTTTTTTTGGTCATATGAGCGTATATAAATGAATTGAGCCATTCATTTATCTACAAGGGGATTTTTACATTATACATTCTTTTATGAAGGAGATAAGGTGTTAAAGTGGTTGTCCAGGATTTTGATAATGATGCCTATCCTCGGAATAGACCATCCAGCTTGAAGCACTAGCACTGGAACTACACAGGGTTGTTTACCCTGTAGTGGACGTTGCTGGTAACTAGAGATGAGCAAATCTATTCGCCGCTTCTTAGATTCGTATCAAGTCTTACAAAATTTCTACTCCGAAGCGAATCCGGATTTTTTAATGATACGTACAATACGTACACACGTACGCATTCGTCGTGAAGCTGGAAAATGACGATACGCCCCCGGCAAAAGCAGGAAAGTGGAAGATACGCGGAGGGCTCAGAACTGGAAAAAAAACAGCCCGGCCCACCGGGATCTAACTATTTGCACGTATAGGAGTGAAGACTCCTCCCTCAGTACTCCACCCTCCTCTGAACTTTAGACCATCGCTGAACACTGATCAGTAGCAAGCATGGCTAAAGAGCTGTGTCCGAACTGGAACCAGATGGTCTTTGGGAACGAGTTTCCAGAACCACTGCCCGCTCCAAACATCAGGGGTGTCACACTCTGAACTCAAGATAAACCCAGCTTCAGTGCCCTTATTCTCCTTACCGTCTGCTGAGATTTCTGTGCATCGTGAGGCGGCTGGTGCTGTGGCTGGTGCGGCGGAGGCGGCTGGAGCATCTACTTCGCCACCCAGGAGGAGATCAACAACACCTTCAATAAGGCAGAACCCGATTGTCCCACCATCTGTGACAGCCCACGCGCAGACCCTCTGGGATTACAAGAATGCCATGGAAGACTGGGTAATCCAGGTACTGGACCATCCTAGGCCGGGAGATCCTACATTGGGAACGCCGAACGGGAACTGTCCTGTGGTTTTCGGTGGAGCGAGGCTCTGGCTTCCTGGCAGATGACGAGGGCGGCAAGGACGACGTGGGCCGCAGGTCAGTAAAAACGGCCGTACCTGCCCCAGCCTCGTCGCAACCTGTATGTGGGGGATAAAGTGGAGTAGACCCCCATGGCATCCCTGAAAGGCCCCTTCGCTACCGGGGTTACCCTACTATCTAAGCCCCTGGTCCCAACAACACCACCTGAAGTTTGGCTGGAGAAACCACCGGGCGAAGTACCGGTGTGCTGCCTTAAGGAGTTATCAGATGGTGTCCTCCAGTTCAGGGAAAAGCCACAGCCACAGCCTCTGATACCTGGACTGCCACCACCACCATCACAGTCCTTTCAGCTGGGTCAGCTGACAACTTCATCATTTACATTCCAATCCACGGTGATCCACCAATACCAACTACCAAAGATGAAGCCAACAGCAGCCAGGGGAGCTGGGGCTTCTTCCCTGGATGCAACCTTGCCTCCACCGCTGCAGCCAGAAGTCCTTACAGAATCCGGAAAAGCACAAGTGGCTACAGCGCTCACCAGCATGACCACCACCCGGACCCGGTCAAGTCCGACTTCCGGAAGAAGAGGGCAGTGGAGTTCCACCACGGCAGCGAGCGTGGCCTACAAGAGGCAGGAGCGTTCTCTGATGTCCTTCAGTAGCAGCTCCAGCGAGGAGGACTTCAGGTCCCTCATCTGAGGGACCCAACTACTGGCTGTCTCAAGGACACTTCAAGAGGACCTATGGGAGCCACACCATGGACTGCATGACGTGTGAGAGCTAGTAGGCACTTTTTTTGTTTGTTTAGTTTGTATTGCCCCGTTTGACTCTCACCCAGATGGACATGGCTTGTCAGGACATGCCATACTGCTTGTGGCCACATCACCATGGAAGCCAGTTATTGGCTGCAGCAGAACATGTGATCATGCAGCATCTGATGTCAACACTAGTGTTGAGCGAAACGAACTTCAGATGCTTCATCCGAAGTCGCATCATTCAAAACTTCGGAATAATACTGTACAGATCAGTCTCCGTTCAGTATTAGAAAGTATGGGCTCTCCGATGAGCCGAAGTAAGTTATTTCACGAAGTCGCGTTTGAATTTGTTAAAAACTACTGTCGGTAGTTGATTTTTAAAGTGGAAAACCACTTTACAACTTGAAACCGAACTCTGCTTCGGTTCCAACTAGTACCCAGGCTCATCGGAGCCAATACAATCTCATACTGTATGGAGACAGATCTCCGTACATTATGATTCTGAAGTTTTACGAAGCGACTTTAGATGAAGCATTCGAAGCTCGCTTCGCTCAACACTAGTCAACACCATGGGGACTGGTACATGGAAACAGCAGAGGCAGCGTGGAGGGGCGGGGAGCAGGCAAGTATAAATTTTTCAGTTTATGGAGCTGCCGGCATTAGATAAAAAGTAATTAGTAAAGATTTACATAGCTTTTTTCTTTTAATTAATCCTGATCTCTTCCACTATTGGCTGTGATGGAAGGGCATAGTTCCCCTGGTTTCTGATGGTAGACACGGCAATGGGGAGCCGGTTGCTTTACAATCAGTTTGCAAGTCTTGTCTGAGTTTTTAAGGAAGGGAGCAACCCCCGATGACTGTGCTGTATATGGCAGGAAGCAGCGGATGACAAAAGTGGTGACAAACCATATACCTGCACACCACCGCCACAACATGTAAACAAACAGCAGCAGAAGAACTAGACCGACGGCACAGAAAATGGCTCCAGAGATAAAGAGAGTATGTAATCATTTTTTTATTTGAAAGTATTTGGGGTATTGCTCAGATTTCTAATTATCTTAAACAACATCCGACCACAACAAAATCCCATCAAAATGTGAGCGATTCCTGCCTAATGCTTTGCAGTGCATTACCAACATGAAAAGCACAAAACAGTAAGAGGCTGTTCACACTAAAGAATTTTGGTGCAGACACAGTGACAAAATTCCACTGGTGGCTGTGTGGTTTCCGATTCTCATCGTTTTTAAATGAAGGCATTGCTGCAGTTTGTGGGCCAGCGGTTTAAAGCCTCAACTTGGTACAGTGTGCAGACAGCGGGTGTCTAGTCGCGGTTTAGCTCCATTCAGTAGAGCTAATCCAGAGCGGGTCTTCGCCCCAATTCGTGGTGGTTTCTGCCGCTGTGTACATGTCAGATTTTGACAGTGTCAAAATCTACTGTGTGAATGGGCCCTAAAAAGATAACCTGCATTAGTGACTCATGCAAACTCAAAATAGTTTTTATTTACAATGGATATATACATTATACTGACTTCGGCAGGCTAGCTAGAATCCATAGTTCTCAGACCTTCACAAAGGGTAAAATATCAAATGTTCACATGCGTACAGGACCTTTACATACACATGGCACAGAAAGCCCTTGATAACAACCTTTTCCTGCATTAAACCAGATGCCACATAAGCCTCTTCTGACTGTTTCACTGCTGCAGGTATAAAATGGAGGCGGTATGTGTGCCGTTTAGAAAATGAACATTAATGTAATATTCAACAGGTTTGTACTGCATGACTGCAAAATGGATATAATATAGCAAATGTCCCCACTTGATACAGTCATTGTGCTCCAAGACTAAGAACTTTTACATCGCTAGCATTAGTTTACATTGGACGTGCCCTCCTATATTTGGGTCCATACAATGCACACTTACCAGGTACCAACATTTTACTAAATAAATAAATACACATAACATGAAGCATCCTTGGATATAGCCATGGTCCTTGTGTCAAAGAAGTCCCTTTGCTCCAAGAGGCCATCTGCAAAAGCACTGTCACAAAATAAGCTGACTAATGTCCGTCAAGTCTCGAGTGTCCCTGGCTTCACAAGTGCAAAGTCCACATCGTAGTAATCTTCGGCGCACGGAAGAGCACCCCTCAGAATGCGTCCAAACTATTTGTGCTCCTTAGTTGGTGCGTAGTAAAGTTCCATTGGTTTATTCACCTTCCAGTATTTTTCACTGACTAGTTCCAAGGAAAAGGAACCATTTAGCACCTAGAAGGAAACAGGCTTACTCAGTCATGGTTTCTGGGAAATATGAAGGTCCATGTATATACATACACATCCACTGATACCCAGACAGAAGACAACATAACTTCCCTCCTATACAATGCTATGCAGGTAGTATCCATACTCTATAAAGAGTCTGGTATAATGAATACATAAGAGCACCTATGTACATACAATTCTGTACTAACTAGAAGACGAGGACTACACAGTGATCTTGGTCACAACACCCATCATAACAAGATCACTTTGTATCCGTGCAGCCACTAAAGTGAATGCGACTCAAAAATTTCTTTTGCAGTTCCAGGGACGCGTCAACTTTCAGAACTGCTTATGTGTGATCGCTGCTCCATTCACTTCTAGGGTACTGCTGGAAATAGTTGGGCACTACAGACAGTGAATGTAGGGATGACCACACATGAAGACCGCTGCTCCAATCACACAGGGGACTCCCAGCGCTCATACTCTGTCACATCCTGTGGACAAATCTTCTTCATGGGCCAAGTACCACAGCAATCCTTCCGGCCTTCTACTCCTATATATTTAGTACGGTACTTGGTCAAAAATTTGCAATACTGTTGCTGACACTAATGTGGACACTGTATGACTGTATGGGAGCAGTGGGGTAACGGTGAGTATAAACTATAATTTTTTAAACAGTCAGACAACCCTTTAAAAAAATTAAAAGGCGAGAACTCCTTTCCTCTATGTAAATATTATAAAGCTTGGTTTCCTAATTACGAATCAGCCACAGAGGCCTCCATAATGGTGTAATACTCACTGTAAATTGTCCGTTTGCTGTAGCAATATATATGGTGTACTGTTTTTCACTGGCAGTGTTGAGGTTCATTTGGTTTGTCTCTCCTTTACTTCGAAATTCTTCAAGAGCCAACCTGACGGCCAAGTATTTGGATAAATGATCAACGGTAGCATTTCCAGAAGTCTTTATGTACCTTTTAAAATAAAAGCAAGACTTTATTACAAAAAAATGTTTATGCGCTGAGAAGTCCGGCGGGAATTGTAATAAATGCTAGCACCTTCTGTCACACCGAGCATGCTGCCCAATCTTCCAGCGACTTTTATGGCAGGAGGATCACATTGATTTAGTTAGATCACCTTTGTGCCTAATGAGTGCAAGGTGGCCGTGGAATAAGTACTGAATCATATTAATCTTCTCAGCTCTTCCTGTTCTACAAGCTAACTGTAGATAGAGCAGCATATCCCACATAATATGGAAAACACACCTGTCAATGGAACCTGTGGTAACAGTAATACTTCAGCCAATGCACCAGTTTCTTAACATCAGATCAAAATATACAGTTCAGGCTTTGTTCACATCTGCATCAGAGGCTCTGTCAGGGTCTTAGTCAGAGATTCCACCAAAAATGCTGGCAAACAGCGCCCCATGCTTCGCCCTCTTGTTCAATAACCTGCTGAACCGCATGACAAAACCGTCAGGTGCCAGTCATGGGGGTCCAGTCATGGATTGGTACCGCGCTTCCATGCATGATTTTTGTTGTTCTGCTACTATAACTCAGCAGACCAATGGAAATACAAGCATAGATGTGAACACAGCCTGACATATATTACAAAAATGTCAATTATTCTCTGAGGACTAAGAACTTGAAAATGTCACAAGCTGATATATTGAAAGCTGTTTCACACGAGTGAGACCACTGCAGGAATCACGCTCCGTGTGTGAGTGTGAGCTTCCATTCTGGACTTGCACGAGTACATGACATTATTATGATTTATCTGTGTGCCGTTCATAGTGATCATACATTCATCAGCTAACATAACATTTTGTTTAGGAGCTTCCTCACACAGTTTACACCCCCTACATGATTCTGATCACATAAGTGCAGACACGGGAGAGTGCTTGGATGCTTGGACAGTAAAAAGATAGGGATTTTTTTCTTTTAAATCAGCATTTCTATAATGATGTCTTACACAGACTCTATTCACATTATGTATTTAGTAATTACCGAGTCTGAGCATTATCATCCTTCTCCATCAGAGTAGGGTGCGGCCTAAACACCAACTCTATCTCTCACTGGATCCATCCAGGGCAGGATCCATAGTGACGGCTTCAGTGTTCGTGTCCAGCTCTAACCCTGAATCATCAGATGTCTTGGTCCTCTTGTTGCTCGGTCCGGCTTCCTGATTGCTGTGCACAGAAGCATTACTGCAGTGAGAACTGTCTGCGTTGTCTTCTGGCCCGCTCCCATTATCCACCTGCTGTTTTTTACCTCTTTGTAACCTGAAATGAAAACGTCAGCATTTCACAAGATGCACACCATTTTCTACAAGCTGAAACTAACTATAAAAAAGGGTCTGGTGGATTCACAGCACTTTATGCCACGAGTGAATCGACTTGGCCACTTTATGATAATTCATCCTGCAATAAAACAAAGGTGTCCCTATTCAAAGCTACCTCTGTACCAATAAAAACCATGCCAGGGTATCTTGCCAACGTCGGGCAGTTCTTTTGGTCACATGATTGCACTTTTCTTCAAGACCCTCAGACACATGCATATCCCAAGCCTATAGACAATGTGGCTATATGACCAAAAGCATCACATTTTCTGGAAGAGGGTCCCCAGCCCCTTTCCATCACTGCAGCGTATCTTCAATATGAAGGTATTTTTAAGACATATTCAGAAGTTAATAATGACTAATACAATATTAGCATTTCTTATTAAGATGACTTATCATAAACCCACTCATTGCATTTCAGCCATGGTGTCCAACTGTGTTCTTTAGAAAAGCTGGATTGGCCCAAAGAAAGAATGTCGATACAGCTGTCCTAGCCTAAAACAGACAAAAAGTGTGCGCCAAGAGTGATACCCCTGAAGAACACCCCCCTGTGTATCACATGCAAGGTGTTCTACACCTGGCAATATGTTCTGCAAATACTTTGTAAGCATTTCAGATACAGTTGACAAGTAAATTTAATGGTTACAGTAAGTCGTTTACTGCTCCTAATTAACTATATTAATTCTAAAAGAGAAAATTCTAAATTGGCTTACCATAATGTTCTTCTCCTGCGGTTTGTATATTTTCCAGAAGAAGAAACTGGTAAGCAGATTAGAATGTTCTCCTTTCCCTGTACACAGCACAAAACAGAAGATACCTCTAGTAATTACCCGTGCATTCATCTCACATGGGGATATAGTGAATACCAATAGTGACATCCATCTGAGAAGCATTGCTTTACCGTCACAAGTCTGTGCTCAAAGTGCACCTCAATGTGCCATGCGGGAGGGCATGTGGGACAACAATAGACCATACAAGGGTCAGCAAACATCCAATGTTATATATCTATATGATAATCAAAATATCCAAATCTGAATTTTTAACAGCATAAAATTCCATCACAAACATGTTGATTTACTCCCAGTTAATACAGAGATGTAAAACATACATGGCTACATACGATAACTCAGTTATATGACTGCTAAAGTAGCTAGGTTTATTATAAAGTTACCCCATCCCCAACACTGGGGTAAGATTGTGATATTTTGGGCAACTTTTTTAAAAGTCTGGTGTACGTCTAACCTACATAGCTAGCCATGAAGAACTTTTTAAAAACAGTTGTAAAATGAAAAAAAAGTCTCAACATGTTATGCAAAAATAGTGTGTACCATAATTTGCGTCTTTTTACACTAGAAAACTGGTGTACAAGGCTTCATAAAATGCCCCCACAGTAACTCTCCAGCATCACTGCAACAATCTGCAGTGATATAATGGTCTACCCTTACTTCAAGATGTCCTGGATGGGACTGTCCGATGATAATGCAGCAAACCTGTTACCAATAAAGGAGCCGACAGGAGCAGGCATCACATAAACCACACAAGATAGCGCAGCATGCTAAAAATTCACATCACAGCAATAAAAAAGTAAAAATAATTGAAGTTTAAAATGAAGCATGTAGTAATGCTATTCGCTTTGCTGGTAGGGTCCATTCTAAAGGGAAGATCTGCTTTTGGATGACCTGACACTAGACTATTCATTGTTGTGGGACCTGACTGTTGTATGCATAGCTTAAAGGGGTTGTCTCATCTCAGAATTTGATGGTATATCGCTAGGGTATGCCTTCAATGTAAGATGGAAGTGCCGGCAGTAGAACGGGCCCCCTGAAGTGGAGAAGAGCACATCACACAAGCATGGTCACCGTCTCTTCACTGCTATGGTAGCTATGAAAATAGTTGAGCCCTGGCTTAGCTATTTCTGACAGTCCCAAAGCAGTGAATGGAGAGGTGGCTTTGCATGTGTGATGCTCTCCTTCACTTCGGGGACCCCCCTTTGGAGATAAGAGTGAGTCCCAGAGGTGTGACCTGCACTTATTTGACATTGAGGGCATACCCTAGTGATATGCCATGAATGTCTGAGATGATCCAACCCCTTTAATATTATGCTGTAGTGCCTGCAGTATGCAGCCACCCCTCTGGTTCAGACGTAATAAACCTCATATGATGTACGTTTGTGCACATGCACCACCATCCACATTACCTGTTCATTGCTTGTATCTTTAGGCCTTCCTCAATACTGTGGCTTAGCGCTTGCTGATTGTTATGTTTGCTGATTCTGGCCAAAACTCTTTCCTGATGAGCTTCATATTCATCTCGACTTGGATAGATTTTTGCTAATAAGGGCATCAAAGTTTGGGTCTGGCCGTAGTGATCTTTTGGATACCAGTTTTTTACGACATGTTGGACATTCTTTATTTTCTGTTGGAATAGGATTGAATCAAAAATCCTCAGTGGAAAGTAAGACTTCTTCAAATGCATGCTTTTTAAAATGGTTTAAAAAGTGACAAAAGCAGGGAAATAAAGCAATATTATTCCAATAAGAGACGCAACGGCACTGTCTATATAGTTGTGAAACTGGCGCATGTCCGAATTAGCACCCTTCTGCCATAGGATTACAAATCCAAAAGTTCATACAGTAAAAGGACAGCATTCTGATTCTGAAGCAATTAAACAATAGCTTTATCCTTAAAGGGCTATTCCGGTAAAGTAACTTAATTTTTGAATAACTGCATTAAGGCTGCAAGCTGTAACCCAACCAGAACCCAGACCTATACATATAACCAGAGCTTCAATTTACCTTCCAATCTATTTGTCTAGCTCCTGTGTGAGCCTGCAACACACTGACAGTATCATGGCGCCTGATCTTCCCTCACAAAACTACAATCCCCACAATCCCTAGCTTCCCTGCTGTGAATTTGTGCTTGTTTATGAGTGTTGAAGATTACCGATTGGCTGCCTGATATACAGACCGGTCACGCACCCTCTACTCAGTAATCACCAGCACACTAACATTCAGCTAGAGAACTGATAGCAACACACTGAGCATGCTCGACCTAACAAAGGCTCAGAACTACAGGTTGATGCCATGGTAATTTATGAGGAAACACAGTGGGTAGCAGAGGAAGAAAACTACTTTTATAATTACTGAACGGTAAATATGTAAAATTTACATTATATAAGGAGACTAGCAGAAAGACCCGGCTTTGCCCGGGTATATTTTATCTATTTCATTTAATGTTTGTGTGTATCGTTAAAAGATATCGAGAGTGACCTCTACAGTGCCTGCTCCTTTAACAGTGACCTCCACAGCAGCCTGCCCCTTAACAGTAACACCCACAGCGCCCTCCCCTTTAACTGTGACCTCCACAGCAGCTAGGGTGGCCACTGTCTTCACCCCAGAAAGCTGGACCTCACCGGCCATGCCCCTAAACGTGAAGCCACGCCCCCAGTCCTCATTAAGCCACACCCCTAAACATGAGGCCATGCCCCCTGGCTCTGTGAAGACATAGAGGAGAAGCTGTAAGCGTGAGCTACTAAAGGGTGGACATCCCTGCATCCGTCCAGCACTGCGTCGGACTGAGGACAGGGAGCCAGAAAACCAGCCTAAAACCAGACGTCTGGCCACCCTAACATCAGCCTGCCCTAGGGTGGCCAGAAGTCCGGTTTTAGGCTGGACAGTCCGGCTTTCAGACTCCCTGTTCTCCGTCATGCGCAGGGCCTGGACGGACACAGGGATGTCCTTTTGAACAGCTCACTCTCAGACAGCAACACTGTGCAGTCTGAGCATTAGCTGCAGGGAGAAAGTCACCCTCCCACACCTGCAGCTGACAGAAGTTGATTTTTACCTTCATTTTTTCAATCCCCGTCGGCTGGGGAGTTTAGGGGGGCATGGCCTGACCGAGTTGGGAGTGGCTTAGCGTGGCTTTTGAGGGTGGCCTGAATTACAGGTCGATGCCATGGTAATTTATGAGGAAACACAGTGGGTAGCAGTGGAAGAAAACATCTTTTGTTAATACTGAATGGTAAATACGTGAAATTTACATTATATTAGGTAATGATTGATGACGAATTAGTCTAAAACATAAGTTATATTTAT
>ONZH01005800.1:0-33109 GCA_900303285.1 Rhinella marina | reverse complement strand
GAGCTAACTGACACGCTGCTGACGGTGGCTATTTTGACTGCGACCGCCAGACAAATGTCGCACAGAGATTTGTGGGATCAAGGTATATACGTGAGAGCAAAAGACCTGGTTGTATTAAGTGATGTACAGAAAGTGTCACCTGAACAGAAAATACGGATTGGAGTGAGTGTACTGAACTGTGACACACAGAATGGTTCCACGCTGCTGTGTGAAATGGATTTGTATCACTGAGATATAACAATAAAAAAAAAAGGGGTTATATATGGCGATAGCTGCACTACTAGTGCCAGCCAGCCAGCCAAGCCAGGAGACAAAAAAAAAATTTCTTGTAGCCCTTAGAAGGGCTTTGGGTTCTTTGTGGGTGATTCCTGCCTAACAGAGAACTAAATGCAGGCCCTAACACTCTCCCAGAAACGCAGCAGCTCTATCCCTAACGACATCCAGACAGCATCTGAGCCGAGCACCGCAGCCAGTCACTAGTATATTCCAGGGTCACCTGATCAGGCCAGCCAACCCCTGCTATCGACATGTAAGGGCCCCAGAAGACCCGGCCGTCTCTCTAAACTTTTATCTCAAACAAGATAAAATCAGAGAACAGAGATGCAGCCAAGAGGCCCATGATCACTCTGGATGAACTGCAGAGATCTACAGCTGAGGTGGGAGAGTCTGTCCATAGGACAACAATCAGTCACTTCAAAAATCTGGCCTTTATGGAATAGTGGCAAGAAGAAAGCCATTTCTCAAAGATATCCATAAAAAGTCTCGTTTACAGTTTGCCACAAGCCACCTGGGAGACACATCAAACATGTGGAAGAAGGTGCTCTGGTCAGATGAAACCAAAATCCAACTTTTTGAAAACAATGCAAAACGATGTTTGGCGTAAAAGCAACACAGCTCATCACCCTGAACATGCCATCCCCACTGTCAAGCCTGGTAGTGGCAGCATCATGGTTTGGGCCTGCTTTTCATCAGCAGGGACAGGGAAGATGGTTAAAATTGATGGGAAGATGGATGGAGCCAAATACAGGACCATTCTGGATGAAAACCTGTTGCAAAAGACCTGAAACTAGGACGGAGATTTATCTTCCAACAAGACAATGATCCCAAACATAAAGCAAAATCTACAATGGAATGGTTCAAAAATAAACATATCCAGGTCTTAGAATGGCCAAGTCAAAGTCCAGACCTGAATCCAATTGAGAATATGTGGAAAGAGCTGAAAACTGCAGTTCACAAACACTCTCCATCCAATCCTCAAAGAGCTCTAGCTGTTTTGCAAGGAAGAATGGGCAAGAATTTCAGTCTCTAGATGTGCAAAACTAATAGAGACATACCCCAAGTGACTTGCAGCTGTAATCGCAGCAAAAGGTGGCGCAACAAAGTATTAATGCAAGGGGGCCGAATAATTTTGCACGCCCCACTATTCAGTGTTATTATTACAAAAAAAGTTTAAATGATCCAATAAATTTAGTTCCACTTCACAATTGTGACAGGCGGCAGCTGGGACGCAGCAGTATCAGGCCACAGAGTGGCACAATTACATAGTTTGGATAGAGCGGCAGCTGGGAGACAGCGTGTGGAGGCGGCAGCTGGGACACAGCAGTATCAGGCCACAGAGTGGCACAATTACATAGTTTGGACATAGCGGCAGCTGGGAGACAGCGTGTTGAGCCGGCGGACGCAGCATGAGTAGGCCACAGAGAGGCACAATTACATAGTTTGGACGTAGCGGCAGCTGGGACACAGCATGTGGAGGCGGCAGCTGGGACGCAGCAGTATCAGGCCACAGAGTGGCACAATTACATAGTTTGGACGGAGCGGCAGCTGGGACACAGCGTGTGGAGGCGGCGGATGCAGCAGCATCAGGCCACAGAGTGGCACAATTACATAGTTTGGATGGAGCGGCAGCTGGGAGACAGCGTGTTGAGGTGGCGGACGCAGCATGAGTAGGCCACAGAGAGGCACAATTACATAGTTTTGAGGTAGCGGCAGCTGGGAGACAGCATGTGGAGGCGGCAGACGCAGCAGCATCAGGCCACAGAGTGGCACAATTACATAGTTTGGAGGTAGTGGCAGCTGGGAGACAGGGTGTGGAGGCTTCGGACGCAGCAGCATCAGGCCACAGAGTGGCACAATTACATAGTTTTGAGATAGCGGCAGCTGGGAGACAGCGCGTGGAGGCGGCAGCAGCATCAGGGCACAGAGTGGCATGGTGACATAGCCTGGAGGTGACAGCAGTAACAGCATGAGGAGATTGTTGAGGTGGCAGCAGAATCAGAAGGCTACATATTGGGTCAGTAACAGAGTGGCCGTGAGATGCAGTCTCCACGTCTCCAGTCCCCTGACCAGAAAGATTTTGCAGCATCTGTTCCAGGACATGAGACAGTGGAATGACATTGCTCATACCATAGTCCTGGCGACTGACAAATAACGTGGCCTCCTCAAAGTGCCTGAGCAAGCGGCAGGTGTCACGCATGAGCTGCCACTGGCTGACATAAAAATTACACAGGGGAGTACTCCTGTCCGCTTGGATCATTAAGAAATTGTTTATGGCCTTTCTTTGTTCGTACAGTCGGTCCAACATATGGAGGGTAGAATTCCAATGGGTGGAAACGTCACATATCAGCCTATGTTGGGGGACGCCATTCTGCTGCTGCAGCTCAAGGAGGGTGTGCTTGGCGCTGTAGGAATGGCTGAAGTGCATGCAAAGTTGCCTGACCATTTTTAGAATGTTTTGCAGTTGGGTATAAGACTTGAGGAAATGTTTGACAACTAGATTAAATACGTGCGCCATGCAGGGCGCATGGCTCAGCCCTCCTTGGCGCAGCGCGGACACCATGTTCTTTCCGTTGTCTGTCACCATGGTATCGATTTTTAGTTGTTGTGGAGAAAGCCAGCAATCGATTTCTTCTTGCATAACGCGGAGCAGTTCCTCCCCTGTGTGACTTTGTTCGCCCAGGCAAACCAGGCATAGAACTGCGTGACACCGCCGTGCCCTGCACATGTGGTACGCTGGAGGAGCACTATGACTTGGCCCTGCAGTGGAGGCTGAAGTGGTGGAGAAGGAACTGGACATTAGCGCAGGATCAGCAGTTTGACAACGAGGAGGAGAAAGTGGCGTCACCTGTTCAAGTTGCTCGTGTGGCTGGGCAGGAGGCACATTGACCCAGTCGGCCGTAAAGGACATGTACTGTCCCTGACAGTAGTTGCAACTCCACACGTCGGCGCTGCCGTGCACTTTGGCAGACACCAACAGGCTCAAGGACCTTCTCTTCTACATGTTTGTGCAGGGCTGGGACTGACTTTTTGGCAAAGAAATGACGGCTTGGCACTTTCCACCTCGGCTCGGCACAAGCCATCATTTCTCTGAACGGTGCACCAGTTGAAAAGGGAGGGATTGCAGCATGAGCAACTTGGACAGGAGCACAGTAAGCTTCTGTGCTGTAGGATGGCTGGACGCGTACTGCTGTCTCTTTGCAATCGCCTCGGTGAACGACTGCTGCTGTAATGAGTGGCAATGAATAAGAGGAGGAGGAGCAGGAGCATCTGGAGCCGTAGATGATGAGAGACAGCTCCCTTCGGCAGAGGTGCTGCAGCCTTGACTGCCTGAAATGGGCTGCGTGCCACTGTGTGATGCTGCTGTTGCTGCTGCCGACTGGGCCGCCACATCTGAGCCACGGTTCTCCCAGGCCACTTTGTGGTGATGCTACATATGTTGGCGCAGGGCCGTGGTGCCAACATTAGCACCCTGGCCACGCTTCACTTTCTGACCACAGATTCTACATATAGCCATGTTCACCTCCTCAGGCGTCTTAGCAAAAAACTTCCACACCGCCGAGTAGGCGATTTTACCACCAACACTCCGCACTGACGGAGTAGTACCTCCGCTGCCTGGCTGAGCCGCTGTGCCGCTCCTTTCAAGGCCAGAAAGCACCTGCGAAGAGTGCACATGATCCCCTTAGGTATTTTGGGTTTACCCTTTAGCCAAATAAATCGGTTAAGCATTTTATTTATGGAGGGGAAAAGGAGGCAGGGAGCGCAATGGGAATAGTCCTAAAAAGATATAGTAGTTTGGGTAGTAAGTGTTGTTGGAAGGCTGCTATACATCCCATCCAAGACAATTCAGTTTGCGCCATACTTTCCAGTTCAGATTGTAAGGAGGAAATAATTGGTGGAAAGTTCGCTTTATACAAGCTCTTGGGGGAGGAGGTCACCTGGATTCCCAAGTAGGGAAGATCAGAGTCCCTCCAATCCAAGGAAAAGGCATTCCTCAGGATGTAGAGATCCGCCTTGGGGATTTGGAAAGCTAAGGCCTAGGATTTGCTTTCATTGAGTTTGTAGTATGAAACAGACCCGTATGCTTCCAAGACTCGCATTGCTGCGGGCAGAGATATAGTCGGTTGAGATAGTGTCAATATAATGTGATCAGCATATAGTGAAAGATGGTGTTGTCGGTTGCCAATTTGTATGCCCTGTATTTCGGAGGATTCTCTAATCGCCACAGCAAAAGGCTCTAGGGAGAGAATGAAAATAAGGGGGGAGAGAGGGCATCCCTGTCTCGTGTCATTTGTGATCGGAAAAGGGTCTGATAAGGTTCCATTAGCCAGAACTCTGGCGGAGGGGAGAGTGTACAGTGCCCTTAAGGCCGTTTTGGTGGAATCCGGAAAGCCCATGACTCGAAGGGTCGAGAAATCAAAGGACCAGTTCACCCTGTCAAATGCCTTCTCGGCGTCCAGAGTAACCAGAAGGGCTGGCATGGATGTTCCGTTGATATAGTCAACTAAGTTAAGTACTCTTCTAGAGTTATCTGTAAATTGGTCATGATTGATCACAAATGGAACTATTCTTGTTAGTCTGTTTGCAAATATTTTTGCATAGATCTTAAGATCTGTATTCAGTAAGGAAATGGGTTGAAAGTTCTGCGGAACGTTTGGTTCCTTACCTGGCTTCGGTAGGGTAACTACTACCGCCTCCAACATTTCCCTAGGAAAATGTCCGTCTGTCATGGCACGAGACAGGGAGGCGTGTAGATGGGGTGTCAAGGTTGAGGTATACGTCTTATAATAAGATTTAGGAAGACCATCAGGTCCTGGGTTTGTCTGGTTAAGCAGTGACTTAATCACTTTGGAGACTTCCTCTGTTGTGATTGGAGTAGTTAGGGATTGCTGTTGCTCATCCGTGAGGGTAGGGAGGTTTAGGGCAGTGAGAAAGCTCTCTATGGCCTGAGTAGAAGGAGGGTGAAAGTCAGGGTTCTCAGCCAGTTTATAAAGCTGTGAATAGTAGGATCTAAATCTGTTTGCTATAGATAGGGGATCATACAGTTTATGGGACTTGGGTGAGTTCCAAAGGAAAGCAATTCGGGCTTTTGAAGCTCTAGCTTTGACTCTCCTGGCTAATAACCTCCCTGCCTTGTTAGCTTGCGAATAATATCTGGCTTTGACCTTTTTTAGGGAATACTCGTACGTATGCAATAAGCTTTCCCTAAGCTGTGATCTAAGAGAGGTAAGTTCTTAAGACAGACGTTGGGTAGGATGTTTTTTGTTCTGAGATTCTAGCTGTTGTAGACGGGATAATAGGGTTTGGGTCCATTCGCCTCTTTGTCTCTTGTCCCTGTATCCTAATTTTATGAATATACCTCATATATAGGCCTTGTGTGCTAACCACACAGTGGATGGGTTCGACACAGAAAGTACGTTAAATTGGAAGTATTCCTCTATGGCCCTTTGTACTTCTGGTTGGTATCTGGAGTCTGCTAACAAGTACTCATTCAACTTCCATAATGAGTTGGGGTGGTGGGTAAAAGTGTCCTCTATTTCTATCAGTGTTGGGGCGAGGTCTGACCACGTAATGGTACCGATTGAGGATTCTGTAGTGGACAGTAGGGTTTGATTATCAGTTAATATTAAGTCAATCCTAGAATAGGAGTGGTGACTTGGAGAAAAATAAGTAAAATCTTTTTCTGCTGCATGTTGAATCCGCCATACATCATATAAAGGATAACCTACGAGTGTGTGGGCAAGGGGAGGAGCAGTGTGTCTTGTGGAGGTGGTAGTATCTAAGGTGGGGTCGGGGATTAAGTTAAAGTCCCCACATACAACTAACTTGCCTTTTTACAGTGACTGGACTTTCTTGAACAATTTATTCAAGAAATGTTGTGGCCTCACATTGGGGGCGTATAAGCCCACTATGGTGTACATGACATTGTTTAGCTGACAGATATGTATAATATACCGTCCTCCAGGATCAATAGTGGTAGAAACAGCAGAATGTGCCACTGTGTTTCTTATGGCCAGCAGAACTCCTCTCTTTTTCTTCGCATTGTGAGCCTGGAGCAGGGTAGGGAAACAAGCATGTTTGATGCGATTCGCATCAGATGCAATAATATGTGTCTCTTGTGCACAAAACACATCACTTTTTAAGGACACAGCCTACTTCCAAATCATACGCCTCTTATAAGGGCTGTTTAAGCCTCTAACGTTTAGCGAGCCTACTCTAATAACCATTGTTTCAGGAAAGTAGCTACCATATGCAGGCATATATTGGATCTGAAAGGAGGCCGATTACTTCTCCTATAAGACAACACCGGCCCTATACAAGAAAGGCAGAATCTACCAAAAAAGGAGCAGGGAGCCAAAAAAAAGAAGAATAAAACCAACCAAAACCATTTTAAAACAGTAAACAGTGCCCTCAGCGTATGGCAAAGGGAGAGAAAAAGTGAAGGCATAATAGTAAGCCTTCTGAATATATCTGGGGAGAGTTCGGACCAAAGCATCAGAGCAGGTAATACTCATCGGCTCCTGAAGTGCTGATGATCTGTATAAGTCCTGACTCCCCTCAGTCATGTTTCTTCTTCCTCCGGTTCTCCACCAGTTGCCATTCGTGGTCTGTGTTAACACGAGGAGTGGTTCCATGCGATGTCACTGTTGATTTCGTGGTCCCTCAGGGCCAATGTAATTGGAGCGAGTTCTCTATGAAGCTATAGGGTAGCCGCTGAGAGGTCCGCAAATAGTTTTACGGATTGGAAAGGAGCAGGTAATTCTTTAAGTTTCCTTGCAGCTGTAAGGACTTTTTCTTTTGTTTGGAAGAAATGAATTCTTGCCAAGACGTCTCTGGGGATTTCCTCAGCAAGATGTTTAGGTTTGACAATTTTGTGCGCCCGGTCAATGGTAACATACAGGTCAGAGCAGGATGGGACTAATGCCTTGTTTGTATATAGTCTGAGAGGTCTGCCTGTGGAATGTCTTCTGGGACTCCCCGAAGCTTAAGGTTGTTACATCGGGACCTATCTTCCATGTCCGCTACCTTAGCCTTTAGTTGTGTCATCTCCTCCACTAACAGTTCATGGGAGTCTATGAGGTTGTTGTGAGATTGAGCAAATTCTCCCATTTTAACATCCACATGTTGCATTCTGTCTCCCAGTTCCGTAACCGTGGCCTGAACTGGGGACAGGAGTTGTGACAGTTGTGTTGACATGGATTGATTGAAGCCTATAAACATGTCTTTCAGTAAAGTACCTGAGGCAGGTTTATCTGTGGTAGGGAACTGTTGGAGCACCTCTGCAAGAGAGGCGTTGATGATTGCAGGCTGAGAGGAGTCATGTTGTTGGGTCGGCTCCGGTTGTTCCTGCAAACGCAGTCTCTGTTTGGCTGGGCTTGCAGATGGTGACGAAGGAGGGTTTCTTGCCACTACCGCAGGCCTACCTACTGCTTCAGCCTCCCGAGCCCGGGTGGTATTAGAACACTGTTTATTGGAAGTTGTTGAATTATGGGTATATGAGGTAAGAACCTCACCTCTGTGGTCTCTGTCACCCATCTTGTCCGAAGAGCGAGAGCTCTGTGAAGAGGTCGGGCTGGATCCGGGTGCGGTAAGCGCATCTCCGCAGTCGGCGCCATCTTTGTCTCTGTCTGGGCCGAAGAAAAAGTCCAGTTTTCCTTGAGACTTCAGGCTTTTCTTGCCCCTGGTCATCAGTAGAGGAGTCTCCCACTTCAGCTGGAGTCCATGGATCTTGAACTGATGAGTTTAAGAGGGTTTGCAGGTCTGAAACGCTATGAGCAGTGTTCCCTCTAAGCCTGGGCAGCTGGTGAGCGGGATCGGCTCAGAGCTGGGCACAGCACCATCAAAGGTGGGCGATAGGAAAACCTAAGATAATTGTCACATCAAAGACATACAGTGTAACCCCTGCACCATCTCGTATAATACAGTATAATCCATACACCATGCTGTGTAATATACAGTATAATCCCTGTACCATGCCGTATAATATACAGTATAATCCATACACCATGCTGTATAATATACAGTATAATCCGTACACCATGCTATATAATATACAGTATAATCCATACACTATGCTATATAATATACAGTATAATCCGTACACCATGCTGTATAATATACAGTATAATCCGTACACTATGCTGTATAATATACAGTATAATCTGTACACCATGCTGTAAAATGTACAGTATAATCCGTACACCATGCTGTATAATGTACAGTATAATCCATACACCATGCTGTATAATATACAGTATAATCCGTACACCATGCTGTATAATATACAGTATAATCCGTACACCATGCTGTATAATATACAGTATAATCCGTATACCATGCTGTATAATGTACAGTATAATCCGTACACCATGCTGTATAATATACAGTATAATCTGTACACCATGCTATATAATATACAGTATAATCCATATACCATGCCGTATAATATACAGTATAATCCGTACACAATGCTATATAATATACAGTATAAGCCATACACCATGCTATATAATACACAGTTTAATCCGTACACCATGCTGCATAATATACAGTATAATGCATACACCATGCTATATAATATACAGTATAATCCATACACCATGCTATATAATATACAGTATAATCCGTATACCATGCTGTATAATGTACAGTATAATCCGTACACCATGCTGTATAATATACAGTATAATCCGTACACCATGCTGTATAATATACAGTATAATCCGTGCACCATGCTGTATAATATACAGTATAATCCGTATACCATGCTGTATAATGTACAGTATAATCCGTACACCATGCTGTATAATATACAGTATAATCCGTACACCATGCTATATAATATACAGTATAATCCATATACCATGCCGTATAATATACAGTATAATCCGTACACGATGCTATATAATATACAGTATAATCCATACACCATGCTATATAATACACAGTATAATCTGTACACCATGCTGTATAATATACAGTATAATCCATACACCATGCTATATAATATACAGTATAATCCATACACCATGCTATATAATATACAGTATAATCCGTACACCATGCTGTATAATGTACAGTATAATCCATACACCATGCTGTATAATATACAGTATAATCCGTACACCATGCTGTATAATATACAGTATAATCCGTACACCATGCTGTATAATATACAGTATAATTCGTATACCATGCTGTATAATGTACAGTATAATCCGTACACCATGCTGTATAATGTACAGTATAATCCGTACACCATGCTGTATAATATACAGTATAATCCGTACACCATGCTATATAATATACAGTATAATCCATATACCATGCCGTATAATATACAGTATAATCCATACACCATGCTGTATAATATACAGTATAGTTCATAAACCATGCATACAATATATAGCATAACCCCACAGTGTAGATGTACTGTATATTGTACGGTATGGTGTATGGATTATACTGTATATTATACGGCATGGTGTATGGAATATAATGTACATTGTACAGCATGGTGTACAGATTATACTGTATATTATACAGCATGGTGTACGGATTATACTGTATACTATACAGAATGGTGTACGGATTATACTGTATATTATACAGCATGATGTATGGATTATACTGTATATTATACAGCATGATGCACAGATTATACTGTATTTTATACAGAATGGTGTACGGATTATACTGTATATTATACAGCATGGTGTATGGATTATACTGTATATTATACAGCATGGTGTACAGATTATACTGTATATCATACAGCATGGTGTACGGATTATACTGTATACTATACAGCATGGTGTAGGGATTATACTGTATACTATACAGCATGGTGTACGGATTATACTGTATATTATACAGCATGATGCACAGATTATACTGTATATTATACAGCATGATGCACAGATTATACTGTATTTTATACAGAATGGTGTACGGATTATACTGTATATTATACAGCATGGTGTACGGATTATACTGTATACTATACAGCATGGTGTACGGATTCTACTGTATATTATACAGCATGGTGTAGGGATTATACTGTATACTATACAGCACAGTGTACGGATTATACTGTATATTATACAGCATGGTGTATGGATTATACTGTATATTATACGGCATGGTGTACGGATTCTACTGTATATTATACGGCATGGTGTACGGATTCTACTGTATATTATACAGCATGGTGTAGGGATTATACTGTATACTATACAGCACAGTGTACGGATTATACTGTATATTATACAGCATGGTGTATGGATTATACTGTATATTATACAGCATGGTGTACGGATTATACTGTACATTGTATAGCATGGTACAGGGATTATAATGTATACTGTACAGCAAATGCATGGCGGTTACACCATGCCGGACAATATATCCCCTGTGCCATGCTGTACAATATATATACACAGTGTAGAGGTAAACTGTATATGTATTGTGTTTCATAAAGTATACTCACACACAAACACACATGAATACTTACAGTTACTTGGCCCTTGGGGATCTCAGACGCCACTTCCACACTTTGGAGGGGGCTGGGGCCTTGTTCTCTCCTTCCTTTTCCTGTTGCCGCGCTGCACTGGTTCTCCATGTCCAGAATCACGGCATTAGGGAGGAGGCAGGGCCTGCTGGGAGGCGGAGCACCGCACAGGAACGTCCTGACGAGCTAACATCAGGACGTTAAGGGAAGTATGGTGTATGCCTGTTCCGAGCCCATCACAGCAGGGCTTCCCGATCGAAACAGGCATACACAATAAAGTCCAGGCTGCGGCGGTGAGCGGGCCAGGACAGGCCGTGAGCGGAGGCACAAAGTAAGCTGCGCGGCCGCGCGTACACGCAGCTCACAGGGAACACTGGCTATGAGTGGAGCCGGAGCACAGGGATCAAGCTGCCATCACGCTCGGCTGCGTAGCCACGCCCCCACAAATACTTATTTAAAAGTAACACTGACAACCCCACAAATTCAGATTCACTATTTTTTTTTAATGATATTCTCTGACTACCTTACAGCAATATCACGCTTTTCTGCTTGGATGGCGAATGAGGCCTAAAATACTTATTTGAAACTAACCACCCAACAAACTGAGATTTTTTTTTTTAAATGATATTCACTGACTACAGCAATATCACGCTTTTCTGCTTGGATGGAGAATGAGGCCCAAAATACTTATTTGAAACTAACCACCCCACAAACTGAGATATTTTTTATTTTTTTTAAATGATATTCACTGACTACCTTACAACAATGTCACGCTTTTCTGCTTGGATGGCGAATGAGGCCACAAATACTTATTTAAAACTAACACTAACAACCACACAAACTGAGATTCACTATTTTTTTAAATATTTTTTATTTTTATTTATTTATTTTTTTTTTTTATGTACCCCTAAACAAGGCTCTAACCCTCTTTCACTGCACTGCACTGCACTGCAAAAAAGTGACACTAGTGGTGCTTCTTTGCATAAAGCACCCCAAAACAGCCTTCAGAAGACAGTGCAGTGCTGTACAAGAGGCTAACCCCTATCCCCACTCACTGCTGCTGCAGTGTATATGGATAGCGATTCACTGCCTGATTTTCTGTCCACAAATCGTCCCTCTCCTATCCCTGCAATTCAGGTTATCTATTTCTGATCTCTTTTCATGTATTTTGAAACGTTTTCCTATCACTTGCCCTATCTCTCCTGACGTCTGTCTCTGGTCTAACATCAATAGCAAATGGTGCTTTCCAGCACTGCAGAGCTATTTATAGGGCTGTGACATCACAGGACCTGGCTGTCTGCTGATTGGCTACATGTCTGCATGTGATCACATTGTGGGTGTTTACTTCTTTGTCCCAGAGATCCTTCCCCCATGTTATGCCATGTGCTTGCGGCCATTTTAGGGAAAAAAAAAATTGTTACTATGAATCGCCAAGAAATTGGCTTTTGTAGCGAATCGAATTTTCCATGAAATTCGTAAAGAATTCCACTTCGTCAGCTTCGATTCGCTCATCTCTAACTTGTAGTCCTACACATACAACATGCTGCTGAGTATTCCAGCAGACATGTCACCCAGGCCAGCTCTTGTATTCACTGCCTTTGCATAGCAGGAATGGGGGGGGGGCAGACATTGTTATTACTGCATGTAAACAAAGGCGAGAAGAAAAGCAGGGGAATGAGGAAATATAGATTTTTTTTGCCTACAACTTGCTTAACTTAGTTATATATTGCGGCCCATCAGATTTACAGTGCTATACATTTTTTTTTCATAACTCGGACAACCCCTTTAAGCTAAGTAACCTGTGGTGTTTCCTCATAATGCTGGTTTTAAAGCCTATTTCTTGTCTGGTTGATGATGTCCACCTTGGCTGTGCTTAAAGATGGCATATTATTTATCAAAAGAATTAGTAGAGACTCCGGTTCTCGTTATGGCAATTGAATACCTTGAAAATTATTTCTCTAGCTTTGTCAGCCTACATTTATTAAAGATTTTCAAAGCAGAGACACAAGCAGAAGGGCCTTATGATAGATCCCAAATTTTATCTTAGCTTGCCAGTAGAACACTTTACCAGTGCACTATACCTATACTAGAATACTGTCAGCAACATATTTACTGTCAGCAGAATATAGAATACTGTCAGCAACATATAGCAGCACATATATTGGCAAACAACATAACATGTTGTTTGCCAAGCTAGACAATGAATATGTGTTGAAAGCTGGGTGGTTAGTTTGGGATAATGGCTTGGTCCTTAAGTGCTAAGTGAGTGACTTTCCTGCAGACCATGGTTCAAATCCTCATATGTGGTTGGGTGCATTGCTTTGTGTGTTTATGGTGGTGTGCAACAGTTACTTATGCAGCTGGTTCTTTAATAGCCAGGTGCAGTCTTCAATTATTTTTTTCTCACTCAGTCACCATATTCTTTTACTCCATTGGAAGACATTTTAGGAAAGGAAGCTGTCCAAGGTTACTAGGAGGACTACATGAGGATTAGAACCCTTGTTATATGGAAGCCATTCCGGCATTTGGTCTGAGCACAAGACATGTAAGCCAGCTACTTAGCTGTGCCACCTAGTCACATGTTTCACCTCATGAAAGCTTTGGTTTTCAACACACATCACTTTTGGTAAAAGCAAGAGTTGAGCAGCTATTCTGTCGTTGATTTGAAGCTCCCTTCCTAAATTATGATAATATTTCTTAATATGCAAACTGGTGCAATGAGGGCATTGCCCTCATTTTATTGCTTTGATTGATAGGGCCTGGCAGTGGCAAGGCTGGCCACAGAAAGTTGTGGAGTTTGGATTCAACAAGAGCAATAGCGACGCTCTCATTGCATTGAAGGCCTCAATTTTCATATTAACTAGAGATGAGCGAGTAGTGAAATATTCGAAAGTTCAAAATTCGATTCGAATAGACCGCGAAATTCGACTATTCGACCGAATATCGAATCCCATTAAAGTCTATGGGGAAAAAATGCTCGCCACTTGGAAATCTCAATTCGACCACTTGGAGGTCACCAAGTCCACCCTGGAACCTCAGAATAGGATGCCAACACTGCTGGAATGCAACTGGGACAGCAGGGGAAGCATGTCTGGGTGCATATAACGCGCCCAAGTCGCACTATTACGCCACTATCACAGCCTCTCAACAATACACTCCAAACACAATATAACCTCTCTGTAAAGTGAGACCATACAAGGAAACCTTCTTTCCTCAACATTGCCATGGACCCCAAGCCAAACTAGACAAAAAAGAAGATAAAATTCTGCACCCCTTAAAATCACGTTGCCTATGACAACCACAGATGGCATAGGCAAGGGGGAAAGCAAATAGACCCCACCCCTAATTGTCATTGTGTGTGTGTGTGAGATGTGGTCAGACATGTCTTCTTTAAAATGTAAAAACAACTCAAACACATGCAGAAGCCTTAAAATGCCCAAATTGTTGGCGCTTGAGATGTCAGTCACCCGACCTGGCCCAGTGTCATGTCTAGCAGGTAAAGCAGTGGGGATGTTGAGGGATGCGTAGGACCGCAAAAGGCAGGAAGAGGCCGTGGGCTGGCCAGAGGCTCATGGAAAATTTTGTGGAGGCCCAAGAGGTGAGACGTCTTAAAAATTGTGTGGAGGCTAAAGAGGTGAGACCTCTTAAACATTTTGTGGAGCCCCAAAAGGTGAGACCTCTTAAAAATTATGTGGAGGCCCAAGAGGTGAGACCTCTTAAAAATTATGTGGAGGCCCAAGAGGTGAGACCGCTTAAACATTTTGTGGAGGCCCAAGAGGTGAGACCTCTTAAACATTTTGTACAGGCCCAAGAGGTGAGACCTCTTAAAAATTATGTGGAGGCCCAAGAGGTGAGACCTCTTAAAAATTATGTGGAGGCCCAAGAGGTGAGACCTCTTCAAAATTATGTGGAGGCCCAAGAGGTGAGACCTCTTCAAAATTATGTGGAGGCCCAAGAGGTGAGACCTCTTAAAAATTATGTGGAGGCCCAAGAGGTGACACCTCTTAAAAATTATGTGGAGGCCCAAGAGGTGAGACCTCTTAAAAATTATGTGGAGGCCCAAGAGGTGAGACCTCTTAAAAATTATGTGGAGGCCCAAGAGGTGACACCTCTTAAACATTTTGTGTAGGCCCAAGAGGTGAGACCTCTTAAAAATTATGTGGAGGCCCAAGAGGTGAGACGTATTAAAAATTATGTGGAGGCCCAAGAGGTGAGACGTATTAAAAATTATGTGGAGGCCCAAGAGGAGAGACGTGTTAAAAATTATGTGGAGGCCCAAGAGGTGAGACCTGTTAAAAATTATGTGGAGGCCCAAGAGGTGAGACCTCTTAAAAATTATGTGGAGGCCCAAGAGGTGACACCTCTTAAAAATTATGTGGAGGCCCAAGAGGTGAGACCTCTTAAAAATTATGTGGAGGCCCAAGAGGTGAGACCGCTTAAACATTTTGTGGAGGCCCAAGAGGTGAGACCTCTTAAACATTTTGTACAGGCCCAAGAGGTGAGACCTCTTAAAAATTATGTGGAGGCCCAAGAGGTGAGACCTCTTAAAAATTATGTGGAGGCCCAAGAGGTGAGACCTCTTCAAAATTATGTGGAGGCCCAAGAGGTGAGACCTCTTCAAAATTATGTGGAGGCCCAAGAGGTGAGACCTCTTAAAAATTATGTGGAGGCCCAAGAGGTGACACCTCTTAAAAATTATGTGGAGGCCCAAGAGGTGACACCTCTTAAAAATTATGTGGAGGCCCAAGAGGTGAGACCTCTTAAAAATTATGTGGAGGCCCAAGAGGTGACACCTCTTAAACATTTTGTGTAGGCCCAAGAGGTGAGACCTCTTAAAAATTATGTGGAGGCCCAAGAGGTGAGACGTATTAAAAATTATGTGGAGGCCCAAGAGGTGAGACGTGTTAAAAATTATGTGGAGGCCCAAGAGGAGAGACGTGTTAAAAATTATGTGGAGGCCCAAGAGGTGAGACCTGTTAAAAATTATGTGGAGGCCCAAGAGGTGAGACCTCTTAAAAATTATGTGGAGGCCCAAGAGGTGACACCTCTTAAAAATTATGTGGAGGCCCAAGAGGTGAGACCTCTTAAAAATTATGTGGAGGCCCAAGAGGTGAGACCTCTTAAAAGTTATGTGGAGGCCCAAGAGGTGAGACCTGTTAAAAAGTTATGTGGAGGCCCAAGAGGTGAGCAATAAATATATACATTTTTCTTATTTACGGAGCAATTCTACGGCGGTTAAGGAGGAGGAGGTGGAGGAGGAAATGGCACTTCATACAGATGGCACTTCACTTTTGGCTGCTTTCCACTGTTAACCTCTTAAACCTTTTGTGGAGGCCCAAGAGGTGAGACCTGTTAAAAATTATGTGGAGGCCCAAGAGGTGAGCCATAAATATATACATTTTTCTTATTTACGGAGCAATTCTACGGCGGTTAAGGAGGAGGAGGAGGAGGAGGTGGAGGAGGAAATGGCACTTCATACAGATGGCACTTCACTTTTGGCTGCTTTCCACTGTTAACCTCTTAAACCTTTTGTGGAGGCCCAAAAGGTGAGACCTGTTAAAAATTATGTGGAGGCCCAAGAGGTGAGACCTGTTAAACATTTTGTGGAGGCCCAAGAGGTGAGACCCGTTAAAAATTATGTGGAGGCCCAATAGGTGAGACCTGTTAAACATTTTGTGGAGGCCCAAGAGGTGAGACGTGTTAAAAATTATGTGGAGGCCCAAGAGGTGAGACCTGTTAAACATTTTGTGGAGGCCCAAGAGGTGAGACCTGTTAAACATTTTGTGGAGGCCCAAGAGGTGAGACCCGTTAAAAATTATGTGGAGGCCCAATAGGTGAGACCTGTTAAACATTTTGTGGAGGCCCAAGAGGTGAGACGTGTTAAAAATTATGTGGAGGCCCAAGAGGTGAGACCTGTTAAACATTTTGTGGAGGCCCAAGAGGTGAGACCTGTTAAACATTTTGTGGAGGCCCAAGAGGTGAGACCTGTTAAACATTTTGTGGAGGCCCAAGAGGTGAGACCCGTTAAAAATTATGTGGAGGCCCAATAGGTGAGACCTGTTAAACATTTTGTGGAGGCCCAAGAGGTGAGACGTGTTAAAAATTATGTGGAGGCCCAAGAGGTGAGACCTGTTAAACATTTTGTGGAGGCCCAAGAGGTGAGACCTGTTAAACATTTTGTGGAGGCCCAAGAGGTGAGACCTGTTAAACATTTTGTGGAGGCCCAAGAGGTGAGACCTGTTAAACATTTTGTGGAGGCCCAAGAGGTGAGACCTGTTAAACATTTTGTGGAGGCCCAAGAGGTGAGACCCGTTAAAAATTATGTGGAGGCCCAATAGGTGAGACCTGTTAAACATTTTGTGGAGGCCCAAAAGGTGAGACGTGTTAAAAATTATGTGGAGGCCCAAGAGGTGAGACCTGTTAAACATTTTGTGGAGGCCGAAGAGGTGAGACCTGTTAAACATTTTGTGGAGGCCCAAGAGGTGAGACCTGTTAAACATTTTGTGGAGGCCCAAGAGGTGAGACCTGTTAAACATTTTGTGGAGGCCCAAGAGGTGAGACCTGTTAAAAATTATGTGGAGGCCCAAGAGGTGAGACCTCTTAAAAATTATGTGGAGGCCCAAGAGGTGAGACCTGTTAAAAATTATGAGGAGGCCCAAGAGGTGAGACCTCTTAAACATTTTGTGGGGGCCCAAGAGGTTGAAACCTCTTAAACATTTTGTGCAGGCCCAAGAGGTGAGACCGGTTAAAAATTATGTTGAGGCCCAAGAGGTGAGACCGGTTAAAAATTATGAGGAGGCCCAAGAGGTGAGACCTCTTAAACATTTTGTGGAGGCCCAAGAGGTGAGCCATAAACATATACATTTTTCTTATTTACGGAGCAATTCTACGGCGGTTAAGGAGGAGGAGGAGGAGGAGGTGGAGGAGGAAATGGCACTTCATACAGATGGCACTTCACTTTTGGCTGCTTTCCACGGTTGGAGAAGCAAAGTCCGGGTCAATCCACTTGCTGTTCATTTTGATTAGCGTCAGCCTGTCGGCACTGTCGGTTGACAGGCGGCTGCGCTTATCGGTTATAATGTCCCCGGCTGCGCTGAACACCCTTTCTGATAGCACGCTGGCGGCAGGGCAGGCAAGCACCTCCAAGGCGTACAGGGACAGTTCCAGCCACGTGTCCAACTTGGAGACCCAGTAAGTGTAGGACGCCGAGGGATCGGGGAGGACAGGGTTACGGTCTGCCAGGTACTCCCGCAACATCCGCCGATACTTGTCCCTCCTGCTGATAGCGGGCCCCGCAGTGATGGAAGTTGCACGAGGGGGTGCCATGAACGTGTCCCACACCTTGGAGAGTGTTCCCCTGGTGGCTGTGGGCCTGATGGATGTTGTGGGACTCTGGGAGACCCTCTCCTCTCTGCCGCCAGCGATGGTGGGTGGGAAAATCTCCATCATGTTCTGCACGAGTTCCCTCTGGTATTCCAGCAATCGATTCGTCCTCTCCTCTACTGGAATAAAAGAGGAGACGTTATCTTTATACCGGGGGTCCAGGAGTGCGAAGACCCAGTACAGTTTGTTCTCCACTATCCGGACAACACGTGTGTCCCGGGAAAAGCAGCCCAGCATGAAGTCAGCCATGTGTGCCAGACTCTGAATAGGCATGACCTCACTGCCCCCACCAGAAGGATCACTTGCCATTTCCTCCTCTTCCTCTTCCGCCTCCTCTCCGCCCCATCCGCGCTGAACCAATGGGACGCACACAGCCTGACTGCTACCCTCGCCGCCAGCATCCTCCTCCTCTTCCACAGCCACCTCCACGTCGTCCTCCTCCTCATCCTCCTCCTCCTGCAACTGCCACCGTGAAGCAGACAAAAGTGTGGTCTGACTGTGTAGCTCCGTTGCGTCTCCTCCTACCCCCGTCTCCTCTGCGTGCAATGCGTTCTCCCTTATTGCGATGAGCGATTCTTTAAGGACGCCTAGGAGCGGGATGGTTACGCTCACTATAGCGTCCTCGCTGCTGACCTTCTTGGTGGACTCCTCAAAGATACGCAGTACATCGCATATGTCTGCCATCCATGGCCACTCGTGGTTGGCAAACTGAGGGAGCTGAGTTGGAGGCACGCGTGGATTCATAATCTGGTACTCCATCAATGCTCTCTGCTGCTCACACACCCTGGCCAACATGGAATAGGTGGAATTCCAGCGAGTGGGCAGGTCGCACAACAGCCGATGTTCAGGCAAATGGAGGCGTTGCTGGAGTTTTTTTAAGCTAGCAGCAGCTACAGTTGACTTACGAAAGTGAGCGCACAAGCGCCGCACTTTCACCAGTAGCTCTGCCAGGTTGGGGTAAGTCTTCAGAAATTTTTGGACTACCAGATTAAAACGTGGGCCAGGCATGGTACGTGATTGAGTTCGGCAAGCTCCAGAGCCGCCACCAGGTTACGGCCGTTATCGCACACGACCATGCCTGGTCCTAGCTGAAGCGGCGACAGCCACATCTCCGTCTGCTGCAATATGGCGTCCCTCACCTCTGGGGCGCTGTGCTTCCTGTCGCCCAAGCTGATGAGCTTTAGCACCGCCTGCTGACGTCTCCCCGCGCCAGTGCTGCAACGCTTCCAGCTAGCGGCTGAGGGAGATGTTAAGGCACAGGAGGAGGAGGAGGAGGAGGAGGAGGGGGGTTTATCAGAACCCATGCTGGCAATCTTGGGCGGGGGTGGTAGGTAGGCCGTCTCTGTTTGCGACCCCGTCCCCGCTTCCACTACATTCACCCAGTGTGCCGTCAAAGAGATGTAGCGTCCCTGGCCGCAAACGCTTGTCCATGAGTCGGTGGTCAAGTGGACCTTTGCGCTGACTGCGTACCTCAGGGCCCGCCTGATGTTACGCGACACGTGCTGGTGCAGGGCGGGGACGGCACTCCGGGAAAAGTAGTGGCGGCTGGGGACGGAATAGCGAGGTGCGGCAGCCGCCATCAGGTCGCGGAAGGCCTGCGTCTCCACAAGCCTAAACGGCAACATCTCCAGGGCCAGCAGTTTGGAGATGTGGCAGTTTAAGGCTTGGGCTTGGGGGTGACTCGAGGCGTACTTCCGCCTGCGGTCGAACGCCTGCGAGATGGACAGTTGTTGGGACGAGGAGTGTGAGGGTGCAGGCGAAGAGGCGGGGGAAGGGGAGGCTGAAGGAGAAGGCCCCAAAGTAGCCGAGGCAGAGGCAGATGTGGAGGTGTCCTGGCTGGAGGTCTGGACCGCAGTGGCAGCACACAACAAAGGGGAAGAGGCAGTGGCAGCAGGACCGGGCGCAGTTTGTATTGCGTTTGCTCTCTCCCACTCAGCCCAGTGCTTGACTTCCAAGTGACGCCGCATGCCTGAGGTGGTCAGATTGCTCTTCTCAGAGCCCCTACTCAGTTTTGAGTGGCAGAGTGTGCAAACCGCGCTCAGTTTGTCATCCGCACAAACATTAAAAAATCTCCACACCACAGAAGTACGAGGCCTCGATGGGGGAGCTTCGCGCGACTGCCCGCTGCCGGGAACAGCTTCGGCCGTGCTGGCTGTGGCCTCACTACTTTGTCTGGACTGTCCTCTGCCTCTGGACATCCCTCTGCCTGTGGACATCCCTCTGCCTGTGGACATCCCTCTGCCTGTGGACATCCCTCTGCCTCTGGACATCCCTCTGCCTCTTGCTGCCTTTTTCGGTGCTGCGCAGACCACCACCTCTCCACTGCTTTCCCCGCTGGACATCACCCCTGGCCAAGTGGGGTCGGTCATTTCGTCATCCACCACCTCCTCTTCTTCACTCTGCTCCTCCTCCTGCCCACTGGACATTCCAACAGCCTCCCTTGATGGCAACTGCGTCTCATCATCATCATCGCTCATGATAACAGATGCTGGCTCAGGGTCCACATCAGCAGGAGATGGCGAAAACTCAAGGGTTTGGGCATCACTACAAACAAATTCCTCTCCTAGCTCCTGGGATTCTTCCGGCACATCTGAAAAAGGACCCGAAAAGAGCTCCTGGGAGGGGTCAAGGGTGGGATGACTCTGTTGGCCAGGTGTGGAGGAAGGAGGGTCAGAGTGAGACTGTGTGGATGACTGGCTGGTGGACAACTGTGTGGAAGCGCTATCGGCTATCCATTGCACCACCTGTTCAACCTGCTCAGGCCTCAACAGCGGTGTAACCCGCCCCCTGCTTAACTGTCCCATAAAGGCAGGGATTCTGGATGAGCGGGATCCTGGCTGACCCTCACCAGCACGCATTGTATCCCCACTGGCTTCAACAAGGCCCCCAACAGCATTTCCGCGCCCCCGTCCTCGTCCACGTCCTATTCCGCTAGCCCCCCGCCGCATTTTTTTTTTTTTTACAATATTTTGCCTTCACAGCCGTGAAATTAGTTTGCAAGAGAACGCACAGTACAGTTGCCAGTTAAGGCCTATATATTGTATTTTTCAAGGTACACAGCCGTGTACTGAGTGATCAGACGGTGTGTATGAACAACAGTTATGAGAAATTACTTTGCAAGAGAACGCACAGTACAGTTGCCAGTTAAGGCCTATATATTGTATTTTTCAAGGTACACAGCCGTGTACTCAGTGATCAGACGGTGTGTATGAACAACAGTTATGAGAAATTACTTTGCAAGAGAACGCACAGTACAGTTGCCAGTTAAGGCCTATATATTGTATTTTTCAAGGTACACAGCCGTGTACTCAGTGATCAGACGGTGTGTATGAACAACAGTTATGAGAAATTACTTTGCAAGAGAACGCACAGTGCAGTTGCCAGTTAAGGCCTATATATTGTATTTTTCAAGGTACACAGCCGTGTACTCAGTGATCAGACGGTGTGTATGAACAACAGTTATGAGAAATTACTTTGCAAGAGAACGCACAGTACAGTTGCCAGTTAAGGCCTATATATTGTATTTTTCAAGGTACACAGCCGTGTACTCAGTGATCAGACGGTGTGTATGAACAACAGTTATGAGAAATTACTTTGCAAGAGAACGCACAGTGCAGTTGCCAGTTAAGGCCTATATATTGTATTTTTCAAGGTACACAGCCGTGTACTCAGTGATCAGACGGTGTGTATGAACAACAGTTATGAGAAATTACTTTGCAAGAGAACGCACAGTGCAGTTGCCAGTTAAGGCCTATATATTGTATTTTTCAAGGTACACAGCCGTGTACTCAGTGATCAGACGGTGTGTATGAACAACAGTTATGAGAAATTACTTTGCAAGAGAACGCACAGTACAGTTGCCAGTTAAGGCCTATATATTGTATTTTTCAAGGTACACAGCCGTGTACTCAGTGATCAGACGGTGTGTATGAACAACAGTTATGAGAAATTACTTTGCAAGAGAACGCACAGTACAGTTGCCAGTTAAGGCCTATATATTGTATTTTTCAAGGTACACAGTCGTGTACTGAGTGATCAGACGGTGTGTATGAACAACAGTTATGAGAAATTACTTTGCAAGAGAACGCACAGTACAGTTGCCAGTTAAGGCCTATATATTGTATTTTTCAAGGTACACAGCCGTGTACTCAGTGATCAGACGGTGTGTATGAACAACAGTTATGAGAAATTACTTTGCAAGAGAACGCACAGTACAGTTGCCAGTTAAGGCCTATATATTGTATTTTTCAAGGTACACAGCCGTGTACTGAGTGATCAGACGGTGTGTATGAACAACAGTTATGAGAAATTACTTTGCAAGAGAACGCACAGTGCAGTTGCCAGTTAAGGCCTATATATTGTATTTTTCAAGGTACACAGCAGTAGTGTCAAATATAGTTTGGTATGTAGCAGAGCACCTAATACACCACTAATGCCTCTCTCTGTCCCTACTCCAGCAGCTATCCCTGAATACAGCAGCCGTTCTCTGTAAAGTCTATATTGTAGTAAGCTATCACTGAAGTCCACTGTAGTAGCCCTGATAAGGGCTTTTAATCACGCTCCTGCCTATCCAACAGCTAAAATCTGTCTGTCCCTTCTCCAGCCTCTGTCCCTGACTAAGTTCACGCAGCATATGCGTACGAGGAGGAAGAGCTGAGTTTTTAATATTCGAGGTCACATGGTTTTTCCAGCCAATGCATGTAGACGCCGTTTTCGCGCTGCCAGCGTGCTCAGCGTGCCTGTCATACCCCCCCTGCATGTTGATTGGTGGAAAAAGAGCGCCAGGGAAGGTGGGAGGGGAAACGAATTCTAAGTGCGCCATCGCCGTTATACTCGAACGAAATCGAGTATGCCAAATAGCGTAGTATTCGATCGAATACCAGCTCGATCGAACACTACTCGCTCATCTCTAATATTAACAAAAAGTATCATAATTCAGGCACGAAGTTGTGGATCAACAAAATAAAAACAGCATTTTATTAGGCAAACCACAGCTGTTGGTGCAGACAGTTTGATTGAAGGTCACTGCTAATTGTGTAGGGAACACTGTAGGGAACACTGTAGTGTTAGTCCGAGGTTCAAAACCTGCTGCATACAGCTTGCTCAATTAGTGATATTATGTTTTATGTTAAAATATTTTATTTTTGTATAACAGCAGACTGGCATGAGGACTATGAGCTTCTCTTGGAAAGAATTTGCAAGTCCTTGACAATCTATGTATATTGGTGGAAAGCTTTCAAAGCTAAGAAGGGCCTGGGGACAGAACCCATGTCTTGCCTAAGACTCTGGCAAATAAAGCACTTTATCTGAACTCAGATGCCAGCAATACTTTCTTCCAAACATGACATGTTCTTTGTCCTGCTAGAAGTGACATGTACAATTGCTCTCATGAGGAAGTTCAGAAAGCCAAGAGATCGGCCTGAGCTGGAGGCCTAGTGCAGACACAAGCAGGTAATGACTAAATGATTAGTAACTCATCAACAGATTATGGTTTGCATCATCCTCAGGGCCTTGTACAGAAGGGTGCCTTGCTGTGTGATCCAACGGTGTCAGTGGGCAATAATGAAGTTGCTTATTATTTAGGTGTACTGTAGTCCTATATTAGATTATTTCAGCAACATCTTTGTCACTCAGTCACCATGTTCTTTTACTCCATTGGTGGAATTTTCAGTCAAGAGGATTACCCAGATGGCAACATGGGTGGTGGGGGGTGTCACACTTTCTACCCTTGAAAGATCCACACAGATTTCTAATCTGATTTCTGTCCATTTCCGTACCAAACCCACACCAAAAACTGAATGTGTTGCTTGTGGATTTGATGCAGTTTTGCTGCAGATCTTGCATTGAAAAGAGTGAAATCTACACAAACGAACTGCATAAAGAATTGACATTCCACATGGCAGGTCAATTACTGCACGGAATGAAAAAGCATTTAGTAAAATCTCATACACTTTGCTGGCATGGTATTATGCTGTGGTTTTTCCACACGTGAATCTACGTGAAAAAAAAACACCCATAATCCAGAAACCATCACCAGAAAGTGCAGTGCAAATTGCAGGCAGCATTTTATATAGTAGAAGGAGCTGAGCAGATTAATATATAGTTTTATGGAGAATGAACTTAAATTAAAAACTTAAAGGGGTTGTCCGGGTTCAGAGCTGAACCCGGACATACCTTTCAATTCACCCAGGCAGCCCGCCTGAACAGGGCATCGGAGCATCCTATGCTCCGATGCCCTCAAGGAATTTAGCCCGGTTCCGGTGACGTACCGGGCTCTGCCAGGCGGAGGCTTCCGCCCGGCAGTGAGCCCGGTGACGTCATCGGCGCTGATGGGCGGGCTTTAGTCTCCGCCCGGCAGTGAATGTTTATAAACAAAAGAGCCCTTGCCCTGCGCGATCCAGCGCAGGGCAAGGGAGGGCATCGGAGCATGAGATGCTCCGATGCCCTGTTCAGGAGGGCTGCGGGAGTCAAAACCTGGGTATGTCAGAGCTGAACCCGGACAACCCCTTTAACTTATTTATTAAAATCTCTGCTCTTTGAACAGTGTTCGCCACGGACAGCTAACGTACCCATTGATTTTAATGTTAATTCACACATCCATGGAGACATGCACTATTTTGTTCCATGATGCAGACACAACACGCCCATTGAAGTCTTTAGGTCCATGAAAAATAATTAACACAACACGGATGGCGTCTGTGTTCTGGCAGTGGTTTTCAGGGACCATTGATAAGAGATTCTCTGGAAATTTATTTTCAGCCTAGCAAAGTTTCAAAAAACAGACATACAGACCAAACATGGATTCTTCACAGACATCTTCATGGATGAACCTCTGAAGTCCCTCATCTTGTCAGAGATGTCATTATGGACACAGATGTGTGAACAGGGCCTAAATAATTGTATACATAGCTGGCAATCAGTGATAAGACAACCCACATAAAACCTAAGCTCAAAAAGAACAGTGATATAAATGTATACATTACAATTAGGGTTCAGCAAATCGGGTACCGATTCTTTAAATAATATGGTCTCCGTCCTGCTGTAAAATGTATGTCCTCCACAGAGGTCTTTCTGAAGTTTCTGCAAATATCTCAAGGCTTAATTCGTCTCACTTCTATAAAATAATTGGGTTCATATACAGCAATCCGAACCTGATTTGTTTAATCCTAATTACAAGCTTGGCTAAATAATGTTCCACAAAACTATATAACAGTCTGCTCAGCTCCTTCTGCTGTATAACATTCTGCCTCATTACACTGCATTTTCTGGTGATAGGTTCCCTTTAAGCTGCAAAAAAAGCATGTTAGTCTGGTTTGGTGGCTCAGGGCCTGAATGTGATGGATAGGAATTGAGTGTCTTTGGCATATGGTCCCGCTTTCAAAGCCTGATGAATTCAGTTTGGGTGGTGGATGACGATGTTCTTCTTACTTACGCATGGCATTGCACTTATTAAAATAATTTTGTAAAGAAACTGATTCTCATCAGGGAAGTGATAACTGTTTGAAAATGACTTCTTCCACCAGTTCACATTAGCATTCAGCCTTTCCGTTTCTCTTGGCCGTCCAGAAGGTAAGAAAAAACAATAAAATGTATTTGTTTTTACTCCCATAGACTTTAATTGACGTATGTAAGCATCCGTTTCTGTCAGTTATTGTCCAATCAGTTCCCAATCTGCCATTTTGTATGGAAAAAAAGTCCTGTCTGAATTTTTTTCTACGTCCAAAAAAGCGGATTCATGACAGAGTGTCCCTTTCTGTTCATTGTAGTCAATGACGGATAGATATAAACGTCATTGAAAAATATTGCTTTTCCATTCATTCCGTTTATATTGGGGCAATCCAGGAATTAAGAAAATAAAAATACATAAATATTAATTTATGATAAATATATTCCCATATACCTTTCATTAGTTATAATGGCTTGTTTTGTCTAGAGAGCAATCATTAGAAAAAAATAAAATGGTCGCCGTCCTATTAGTGCACACAAAACCTGTCCTAATCACACGGGAGGACAAGTTACTTCACAACACTGTGCTAAAGAGCTGCTTCATCCTCCTCTCTGCTCTGACTGTCAGTATACAGCTGATAGGATCTTCAGCTTAATCTCTGTTAGAATGATGGTCATGAAGAGACATGAAGTACAGAGGGGAGGTGTGGATAATGAGCAGCAGCTATTATATGTAGTCTCCATTACCACAGCCCACAGTCTGTCCTCTCTGTACTTAATGTCTCCTCATGAACTCCATTCCTACAGAGATTCGGCTGAAGATCTTAACATCTGTATTCAGGATCATAACCCCTGACAGGTAGAGCAGAGATGAGACAGATCTTTATCTCAGTGTTGTGAAGTAACTTGTCCTCCTGTGTGATTAGGACAGGTTTTGTGTGTATTAACAGGACAGCGGCCATTTTGTTTCCCCTGAAAATTGCTCCCTAGACAACATGAGTCATTATAAATAATTAAAGGTATTTGGGAATATATTTATTATAAAGTAATATTTAAGTATTTGCATTTTTTTAATTCCCAGGGAACCTCTTTAAGTGTTCTTTTCCACATGTGAGTCCCTTGCAACAATCAAGTTCTATAGTGTAATCCACCATTCTAGATTTGCAGGAGAGCACGGCATTATCATGACTGATTATGATGTGTCTCTGCTTGACATTTTACAGAATCATGCTGACATGAAGCTGCCAGTAGGATTATGTAACAAGGTTTATGTGAAGCATAAGGTAAGATAAGATTATTACTTGATATTACTTGATTCATATTTGTTATTAGAGAAAAAAACAAAAAGACAAAAAAATACAAAAAAATCTTAATATCATTTTTATATTGCTGTTTATGTTGTAGTTACTTTGAACTGTCTTGTATTTAGTATTTATCTTAAATTGTGTAGTTTTGTTTTACTTTTGGTTAATTTAGTCATTACTGCTGAGGTTGTATTTGGTTTGTATTGGTTTCTGCATAGTCTGTATAGGTGTCTATTTGGGTGTAGCTGGTAACTAGTTTAATTAGATTAGCATAAGAAAAGACCTAGCTCACCTCGTTAGCATAATAACAGCTGTACCTGTTTTTAAGGAAGGTTACAGCTCTGTAGAGTTTACTCTGGTGAAGTTTACAGACAGTCATAAGTGCAACAGACAGACAGAAGTGTGTAGTTTTAAAAACTGCAGTACTTAAGTCAAGCCTGGAGTTCAATGGTTGGCTAAGGCAGTGGTGTAAAGATGAAGGTTTTGGGTTTGTTAGTCACAATGTTAGTAGGTGGAGAAGTAAGGACATGTACAAGAGAGATGGTCTGCACCCGTCACACAAAGGCACTGAGGTACTTGGAGAAGAGTTCAGATGTTTTTTCGACAGGCATTTAAACTAGATGGAGGGGACAGGAATTTTATTGAGGAGAATGATTTCTGTCCCCGAACAGTTTTGGTGAACCAGGGTATTGAGCGTCTTGACAAGCAATCTTTTAGTGTGGTGGATACAGTTGTTGGTGCAGATGAAGTGGTCGCCGGTGCTTTAGATACTGATGTTAGTGCGGTGGATGATGTTGGTAATGTTGTCAGGGAGGTAGATGGAGTTGTTGGTGATAAATGTAATGTTCTTCATGTAATGTGTACAAATGCTCGCAGCTTAGGCAACAAGATCTGCGAGCTAATATCAATAGTTTGTAGAGATAATTTGGACTTGGTTGTAATAACAGAGACATGGTTCAGAGATTGCAATGACTGGGAAACAGCCATTCCGGGATACACTTTGTATAGGAAAGATAGGGTGGAGAAAAGGGGGGGTGGGGTCGCCATTTATGTTAAAGATACCATAAAATCAACAGTGATCCAAAATTCATGTAAGGAGTTGGAGACTCTCTGGGTCTGCTTGCAAAATAAAAAGGGATCTGTTACCAGAGTAGGTGCAATCTATAGGCCTCCAGGGCAATCTGAAGAGCATGACATTATGCTGGTGGATGAGATTACCCAAATGGCAGTAAAGGGAGATATTGTAGTTATGGGAGACTTCAACATGCCTGATGTTGATTGGAATATCCCTTGTGCGTCCACATGCAAAAGTAGGAACATAGTAGAGGCCCTGACGGGTATGTCCCTAAAACAGTTGGTGAAAGCGCCAACTAGAGGTGAAAATATCCTAGATCTAGTATTTACAAATGGGGATCTGGTATCTGAGGTAAAGGTGGGAGAAAATCTGGGTTCCAGTGACCACCAATGTTTGTGGTTCGAAGTCCAAACTGACTGTGAGAAATCCCATTCTGCAACCAAAGTATTGGATTTTACGAAGACCAAGTTTGAGGTTATGGGAGAATATGTAAAGAAAGAATTAAAAGGGCGGGATAAAACAGCAAGAGCGAGTGCTCAGTGGAAGGCATTTAAAGAAGTCCTCTTAAAGGCAACTAGACTATATGTTAGACAAATTAGCAAAAGGAAAAGAAAGAGAAATCCACTATGGTTTACTAGAGAGGTAAGAGCTATAGTGAATGATAAAAAGTCTGCCTATAAGAGGTATAAAGAGTCTGGAAGTGTAGCGGACAGAGAAGTGTATAAAATTATACAGAAGAAGACAAAACAGATCATTAATGCTGCTAAAGCTTCAAAGGAGGAAGAAATGGCCATATCTGTTAAGGAGGGAAATAAAACCTTCTTCAGATATATTAGTGACAGGAAGAAGAAAAACTGCGGCATTACAAAACTTAGCAATGGAAAAAATCTGTATATAGATGGGAATAAGACGGTCGCTGACCATCTGAATAACTACTTCTGCTCAGTTTTTTCAGATGGCGACTTTCATAATCAGAACATGGCTGGACATAGCATTGCCCCTAGTTGTAAAGTCTTAGCCCCAGTGTTTTCAGAGGCCGATGTTCTACAGGAACTTGTCCGGCTAAAGTTAAATAAGGCAATGGGTCCAGATGGCATCCACCCCAGAGTTCTTAAAGAACTCCGATCTGTGATTGTTGGCCCCCTGACTGATCTATATAATCAGTCCCTTCTTACAGGAGATGTTCCTGATGATTGGAGAATGGCTAATGTTGTACCCATTCACAAGAAGGGTAGTAGAGAAGAAGCTAGTAACTATAGGCCAGTCAGCTTGACATCTGTAGTGGTAAAAATGATGGAGACTCTACTAAAAAAGAAGATAATTGACCATCTAACAATAAACAACTTGATGGACCCAAACCAGCATGGCTTTACTGAGGGCCGATCATGTCAGACTAATCTCATTGATTTCTTTGACTATGTAACTAAAGTGCTGGATGAAGGTGGTGCTGTGGATATCGCCTACCTGGATTTCAGTAAAGCTTTCGATACGGTTCCCCATAAAGAGCTGATAGAGAAGTTATCAAAAATTGGACTTAACCCCTGGATAGTTCAGTGGATCTGCAGTTGGCTGAAGGACAGATACCAGAGGGTTGTTGTTAATGGAGTGTATTCTGAGGAGAGGCTGGTTACAAGTGGGGTGCCACAGGGATCTGTTCTGGGTCCTGTTCTGTTTAACACGTTTGTAAGTGACATAAGGGACGGCTTGGTAGGGAAGGTTTGCTTGTTTGCTGATGACACAAAAGTGTGTAATAGGGTTGATGTTCCAGGAGGTGTCGGTAATATGGAGAATGATTTATCTTCATTAGATAAGTGGTCAAAACAATGGAAACTTCAGTTCAATGTTTCCAAATGTAAAATAATGCACTTGGGGAGAAGAAATCCTCTATCTGAGTATCGTATTGGCAGTTCTGTGCTAACAAAGACCTCAGAAGAGAAGGATTTGGGGGTAGTCATCTCTGACAGCCTCAAAATGAGTAACCAATGCAGCCAGGCGGTGGGGAAAGCAAATCGTATGCTTGGCTGCATAGCTAGAGGTATAACGAGCAGAAAGAGGGAGATAATGATCCCTCTGTATAGAGCTCTAGTGAGACCACATCTGGAATACTGTGTTCAATTCTGGAGACCTCACCTGCAAAAGGATATTGCTAAAATAGAACGGGTCCAAAGAAGAGCTACAAAAATGGTGGAAGGTCTAAAACATAGAACTTATCAAGAAAGACTCCGAGTTCTTAATATGTATAGTCTGGAGCAAAGAAGAGAAAGGGGGGACATGATTGAAACTTTTAAATATGTTAAAGGACTGAATAAAGTTCAGGAGGGAAGTGTTATTAATAAGAAACAGAACACAAGAACAAGGGGGCACAATCTGAGGTTAGTTGGGGGAAAAATCAAGAACAACATTAGAAAATATTATTTCACTGAAAGAGTAGTAGAAGCTTGAAACAAACTTCCAGCAGAGGTGGTTGATAAATCCACAGTAACTGAATTTAAACATGCCTGGGATAAACATGTATCTATCCTAAGATAAAAATAAAAGGATAATAAAAGGGCAGACTAGATGGACCAGGTGGTCTTTTTCTGCCGTCAATCTTCTATGTTTCTATGTTTCTATGTTTCTATGTACCGTGCCTCCCTGTCCTCTACCGTGCCCTCTGCCCTGTACTGTGCCCTCTGCCCTGTACTGTGCCCTGTACTGTGCCTCCTGCCCTGTACCATGCCTCACTGTCCTCTACCGTGCCCCCTGCCCTGTACCGTGCCCCCTGCCCTCTACCGTGCCCCCTGCCCTGTACCGTGCCTCCCAGTCCTCTACCGTGCCCTCTGCCCTGTACTGTGCCCTCTGCCCTGTACTGTGCCCTCTGCCCTGTACTGTGCCTCCTGCCCTGTACCATGCCTCCCTGTCCTCTACCGTGCCCCTGCCCTGTACCGTGCCCCCGGCCCTGTAACGTGCCTCCTTCCCTGTAACGTGCCTCCTGCCCTGTACCGTGCTTTCTGCCCTGTACCTTGCCTCCTGCCCTGTACCGTGCCTCTCTGTCCTCTACCGTGCCCCCTGCCCTGTACCGTGCCTCCTGCCCTGTAACGTGCCCCCTGCCCTGTACCGTGCCCCTGCCCTGTACCGTGCCCCCTGCCCTGTACCGTGCCCCCCTGCCCTGTACCGTGCCCCCCCTGGCCTGTACCGTGCCCCCCTGGCCTGTACCGTGCCCCCTGCCCTGTACCGTGCCCCCTGCCCTGTACCGTGTCCCCTGCCCTGTACCGTGCCCCCTGCCCTGTAACGTGCCCCCTGCCCTGTACCGTGCCTCCTGTCCTGTACCTTGCCCCCTGCCCTGTACCGTGCCCCCTTCCCTGTACCATGCCCCCTGCCCTGTACCGTGCCCCCTGCCCTGTACCGTGCCCCCTGCCCTGTACCTTGCTTTCTGCCCTGTACCTTGCCCCCTGCCCTGTACCGTGCCCCCTTCCCTGTACCGTGCCCCCTGCCCTGTACCGTGCCCCCTGCCCTGTACCTTGCTTTCTGCCCTGTACCTTGGCCCCTGCCCTGTACCGTGCCCTCCTGCCCTGTACCGTGCCCTCCTGCCCTGTACCGTGCCCCCCTGGCATGTACCGTTCCCCCCTGGCCTGTACCGTGCCCTCCTGCCCTGTACCGTGCCCCCCTGGCCTGTACCGTGCCCCCCTGGCCTGTACCGTGCCCCCCTGGCCTGTACCGTGCCTCCTTGTCCTCTACCGTGCCTCCTGCCCTGTACCGTGCCCCCTGCCCTGTACCGTGCCTCCTGCCCTGTACCATGCTTTCTGCCCTGTACCTTTCCCCCTGCCCTGTACCATGCTTTCTGCCCTGTACCTTGCCCCCTGCCCTGTACCGTGCCCCCTGCCCTGTAACGTGCCTCCTTCCCTGTAACGTGCTTCCTGCCCTGTACCTTGCCCCTGCCCTGTACCATGCTTTCTGCCCTGTACCATGCTTTCTGCCCTGTACCATGCTTTCTGCCCTGTACCGTGCCCTCCTGCCCTGTACCGTGCCCTCCTGCCCTGTACCGTGCCCCCCTGGCCTGTACCGTGCCCCCCTGCCCTGTACCGTGCCCCCCTGGTCTGTACCGTGCCCCCCTGGCCTGTACCGTGCCCCCCTGGCCTGTACCGTGCCTCCCTGTCCTCTACCGTGCCCCCTGCCCTGTACTGTGCCTCCTGCCCTGTACCATGCTTTCTGCCCTGTACTTTGCCTCCCTGTCCTGTACCGTGCCCCCTGCCCTGTACTGTGCCATTTCTTTACTGGCATTTGGCACTATATTGGCATAATTTGGGGGCACTATGGGGCATCTGGTGGCTCTAAAGGGGCATTTTGTTTACTGGCACATTATAGGGGGCACGATAGAGGAGATTGGCACTATGGGGCATGTGGTGGCACTATAGGGGCCTCATTTGGGGGCATCTGGTGGCTCTAAAGAGTCACTTTTTTACTGCCACATTATGGGGGGGCACTATGGCATCTGGCACTAAGGGGTAATTTTTTTCTGTCACATTATGGGAGGTACTATAGGGCAGAGCAGCACTATAGGGGCATCATTTGCAGGCACTATGGGGGCATCTGGTGGCTCTAAAGGGGCATTATTTACTGGTAAATTATAGGGGGCACTATGGCATCTGGCACTAAGTGGGCAATTTTTACTGGCACGTTATGGGGGAGAGGAGCACTATAAGGGATGTGAAGGGCAGTAAGAAGGGGCATATTATGGGGAACACTATGGGGGAGAGGAGCACTATGAGGGCATTTACTGGGGCACTATATAGGGGTATTTTATACTGGTATACATTATGGGGACATTAGCTCAACTGCGGGCACTAAGCTGGGGTGTTACTGTGAGCTTTACTACTACTGGGGGGCTATGGGGAACATGATGTCTAGTATGGGCACTATGGGGACATCATTACTACTAAGTGTGGTCTAGCAGATTATTTCTATTGGTGGGATTTTGGGGAGCACTTTTACTTTTGGGGGGCACCCTGGCATTATATCATTAGTGTAGGTGCAGTTATTTTTTAGAGCACTGTGTGCCAATAACTGTTGTAGGGGGCACTATCTGTGTGGTAGTAGTATTTTTCAGGGGACAGTTTCTGCAGTATAGTATTGGGG